>JAODXP020007506.1:25000-75135 GCA_027497455.2 Sardinella longiceps | reverse complement strand
ACCAAATTCCCTGATATTCCCTGACTTTGCATGCAAAATGATAAAATTCCCCGACTTCCCCTGTCTGGAACAGCCTTTATTGAAACTCCCTGTTATTCCAGAAATTCCCTGACCCGTGGGAACCCTGATGAAAGCTTCTGAAAACCGCGTCTCTGACCTTTATTTGCATAGGAACTTTTTGATTTGCCATCGTCTGTCACGCCAACTTTGTATACAGAACATTTGATAGGCTGCCGCTTGCTCGTCATTCTGGTGGAGAATAGTTGGCAGCTTTTGCCGGAAGGTGAACCAAGCGACAGGACTGCCCTCGGAGCGGTAGGCAAGTGGTGGGCTATCAGAACAGAGCGTCAGAAAGTGCACAACATGACTGGCTGATGTGAACGTTAATGCCGAGCGTTGCCGTCGGCCTGCCGCCCCGTCTGAATGGTCCGTCAAAGAGAGTTAATGGGTCCATTGTCTCTCATTGACGGGCACCATAGGAAGCACAAGGAGGAAGTGAAACACAGTACACAAAGCAATCAATAAGTTGACACGGCACACATAAAACACAGCAAAAGTGAAATTACAAAATAAGTCAAAATATTGCACCCATGACATTTATCCAATTTAAAGTGTGTGTAGAGGCAGTACAGACCCAAGACGCCTATCAGCGGTGCTTTGCCTGTGCTTTCGCCTGAATATTGTCCCAAGACTTTGTCACTCCTAGGCAAACCTCTTCGTGATAAAGGCATTGACATTTGTACTTGGTTTGAATGTACAGGTGAAACAACGAAATTAGGGAAAATCTTGAGTTCATTTATGACTATTTTAAAAACGACTGGCTAAATGGAAACTCCAAATTACAGCGCTCTATCCTAAGCTAAGCCAACGCTGCGCTTCTGGATACGGAAAACCACGGGGGTGAATGAAAAACACTTTTGGTCACTTATCCAACACAGGAGAACATGGTAAGAGACTAAATTTCGTTTTGGGGTGGCCTATTCCTTTAAGCAGAGCCTTTTTCATTGGACACAAACAAACAAGGTAAGCAGAACGGCTTTTGTCCCCCAATCAACCATTTCAAAGTCTTCTCCATTGAGTCCACCAGACATCGTTTGACGTCTTCCCATGGCCCGGCCATAGGCACAGCTTGCAACAATGGAGCCGCCAAACAAGAATTTGAAGGAGTGCTGTCCAAACTCAGTGGAAGGCTACTTGCACAACGTGACGCCCGTCAAGATCTCAGGCAAACAACCGATACTTTAACGCCACGCTTCAGCTTGGGCGAGAATAATACAGGTGGGTTATTGTTTTCGCTGCTGGGAGGCACAGAGAATTCAGCCTGTCCACTCGTAACGAAAGCGCAGTCAAGCTGAGCAACGTGAGCAAGTGGAGAGCGGCTCTAGCGTAGACGCAAGAAGCCTGCCAGCTATAAAAATAAAATACTGCAAATCCCTCAGACAAATTCCAATACTGTTTATTGTACTTGTACTGTATTGAACAGCTGTTGGAATTGTCACACTTGTCTAAGTATGTGTGGGAGCGGACTGCTTTAATGAGCCATTTGCAGTTTCAAAGCACTGACCATGTGCAACCTTCGAGCCTTTCCACAGGCCCATATCCCTCTTAAGAACCACTAACCTTGTCGCACTGAAAAGCTGAAATCAATGTTATGTTTGCATTTTCAGAATGAAATTCTGTGCTGTAGAATCACCAGCCTCGACGAACCGGAGTTGGTCGAGATCTATGGCATAATGAAGAGGATGATATATGCACCCTTTCTCCAAGCAGCTTCCTCTCTCTCATTTTTGACCCAGACACCCTTTTTGAAGCACACCACCCTTCACACACTCCCATATACACACGTAAGACCCACATGCATCCACACATGGTTTTATTATCTCCCCTCAACATTTTTCATACTTTCATTGATTTAAATAAACTTAGTTTTATTATTTTGAACCCGTGTGTTTTGCCTCTTTTGTGGTGCGCTCTAGGACGAGCCGGGCGTAACAATGACCAAATGCGTTATCGCCGACCACACTTCACAAATGGTTCTTCAAGCGTGGGAGGAGCAGACTGAAGCATTGCAGAAAGAAGAGTCTTGCAAAATTGTGCCACGGCCACTCACCTCACGCTGACTACCAAATCGACAGTTGAGCTGATCAAAGATGTGGAGGTGTGTGAAGATGCAAAAAAAGACAAGAGGCACGTAGTGACTGCCATCGGAATGAAACAAAAGCATGTGTGCAAACATTGCCACAAGCCACAGACTGACTTTGACACCACACAAAAGACACAACGCTGCAACAACTGCAGATTGTTAATGATGAAAGACTTGTACAATTGCAAATACTCCGGCACAGTAGTCACTGAAGAAGATTGAGATACCACTCTCAGTGTCACAGACCATACACTTCATACACAATTGTACATGAGCAAACGAAGGCTGCTGCCCATTACCGATATTCAAGAGCTCAAGGAGCATTTTCTGTGTAAAACAGAAACGGCAAATGTTAACATTTAAGAAACGTTTTTTAAAAAAATTATAACGACTACGGCGAAGTTTGAGGCATGGCGTCCCCGTCGCAAATCGTTGGCGAATCTGATGACAGAAGGCGCCGTTCACGGAAGGCGTTCGGTAAATATGGCAGGTTGGCATTGTTTTTTGACCAGGTGAAGTGGTAAGGGGTCTTGGTAACTACGCCATGAGGGGCCTTTCACCCCCTCACCTCCACAATTGTTGCTAAACAGGGTTCCCATCAGTCAGTAAATATAAGAGGCGTGTTAAGCAAAATAAAATAAACATTTACTGATAAATAGTTCAAAAAATAAATATCTTGGTTGCACAAACAGGTCTATTGGATGAAAATGGGGAAGTACTGGGTGCCACCACAGTTACACAAAGTCAATCAGGAATAAAAGATTCTTTAGAAGCAAGATATCTCGTGGCAGTTCATGTCTATGATAGCAAAGTGGAGTTCATCCGATTTGCTAGCTGTCATCCTAATCAGTGGCAGCTGGGGCCCCAATCAGTCAATCTCGGTAAATGCAAAAGCCCAGTAAAGCTAGATAATGCAAATTGCCTTCCTCTGTAATTTATTTTTTGTATATTTGTATGCCATGGACATTGATATGTGCATTGTATGATTTTGACATCATCTAAAAAGAAACTTGGTGCACACCTGATTAAAAGTTTATTTTCTACGGAATGGAGAGTCATATAGTCTCAACATTAATATGAAATGTGCAGGGGGGCTTTGGAGATCACAATACTATGTCCAAAATGTACATGCATTAAGCATCTTAAAATTCGGTGGAATTCTTGGATTCTGTCATTGACTTCAGAGTTACAAAATGAGCCTCTCCACTACATAAAGGTAGCCTGACATAGCCCGACCATAATACTGCTGTTCATCCGTATTCATGGTCTGGAGGTTCTTTAACTTGATGCGATTATACTGCGGGGGGAGAGCAGTCAGTTCTAGTTTGAAACAATTGGACAGCTCGTCTAATCAGCTTCGCTTATTGGCCGGTAGACTCTACCAATGTAAAGACGCCCCACAAGACCGTTCCCAGACCATGGATACGGATGAACATCCGTCGGCACTTCTCTAGTTTACCACACCTCGTTTTCGTGAATGGCGGCCAGATAAAAAAGGTGAATGGAAGATTTCTGCCGGAACAGCACATCAGCTGGGAAAGAGGGAGGGTTACCCGTCTCAGGCATACTGCTATGCTACATGGTGCCTGTGCCCCGGCACACAGTGCAGCACACACTACTGCTTCCCATAATTAATTAATTAGCTGCAGGTGCTCTACTTGAGTGCCTGGACCCCATACACTACTCTCCAGTATGCAGCATGGTATGCAAGTAGCAGAAAAGGCCTACTGGCCACATGACCAGAACCTCATTAATGAATGGACTACAGGTGTTCTACCTGGCAGTTTAATTTAGCCCCTTACTACTAATGTGATATTGTCATGTACTCAAGGGCGTCAGTTTGATTTATGAAGTGCTGGGGTCAAAAACACTGATATACAGCTTGGTTCCAAAGTGCTGGGGATAGAAATTTCTTAATGTCTCTTTTATGCTTCTGTCTATATAAAATTGCAATATGTAAGCCTATCTTTTCGCAGAAAAAAAATATTATCTAGACCTATCTAGGTGATACGTGAGGAATTTATGTTTGGACAGCTTTGCGCACGCGAGTAGCGCTTGCAATATGCTGCGCTCTCTAGATCTCAGTCAGACCTATAACGTAGGCTAAAATAAAGCTTCTAATGTGACGGAAAAATAATTAACATGATCCCTTTCGATGACAATGCGATGCTTATTTTATAAATCACAAGCCTATTTTAATTCTCACAAACCACCCTAATCTAACGCAGTGCGGATGATTATTTCCACAAGGAATTTATAAATCACCATTTATTAAATAACCTAAAAAAAACGTTTTCACACTTAAGTTGGTTATTAAATAATTTACCATAGATATGTAGGCTACTCAGACAGACCACTAGAGCTGATATAGGCTAGCCTATGTCTTATAATAACGAATGTACAATAATAACGAAATGTGGAGATGCAAAGATTTCAGCTGCTAGCCTGGCTGAACAACTGCTCCCTGGCTGTGAACTAAACGACGGCAAGGGGGCCTAAACGACTCTTGCCAAAATGCAAAAGGCCTAATGACCTGTATTCCGGTGTATAGCTGAATGCAATCAAGGTAGCTTAAACGTGCAGCAATTTGAAACACAGCGCATTGTAACCTCCGTCTATTTGCCAAAAATCTTCTTGTTATGTTCTCGATGATTTAGGCCTGCATACCTAATAATAAATGAATGAATGAGTAGGCTCATCTCAGGGCGGAGTGAGCGATGTGTCCGAGGACCAGGGTATAAATTATTATGTAGCCTTTACCTTTCCAAAGAATAGTAAAGCCTACAATAGGCAGAAAATGTACGGGACTAATTCAAAAGAAAAATAGCTGCCCCGGCCAGTGATGCAGAAAGACGCTTTTAAAAGTTATGCTTTTAAAAGTCATTAAACGTCCCGAAAACAAACTCAATGGTTCCTATGAACTAACTGCTCTATTAGTCCCAATGTAAATTATTGTAACCACACAGATTGATAGCAATATAAGTCCCAAACAAAACGTTAATCTCTTGGTCAACAAACGTCGGGCTGAACGGTTAAAAGACGCAATACTTCACCAGCTGATGTCTTCAAAGAAAAGCTTGCGGTAACTTCCTATAACTTCTCCAAAGTGACTAGTCTTCGATTCAGACTTTAGCCTAGGCTGATCTTGTACAGTAGGCTAAGTAACATGATCTACACTCACTGAGATAGGCTACTTACCACAAAGTAAATGTTAGAATTTGCGCATAAGGCCTAGGGAAAATCTGCTTTGTTTTACACCAAGATGAGCACAGCTGTTGTTTAGACCTTCAGGGATGCAAACAGAGGTATGGTCAAAAAGGAGTGAGATTGACCAGGGGGGAGGGGGCGAGGATCAACGCCAGGATTGAACAAGGGTGGGTAGATGACTAGGGGGGAGGGGGCGTCGCCCGATGGGGGAGCCAAAATCACAGCCTTATTTTATTTACTGAACAAATAAATGAAGTAGGCTAGTCAATGCCATCATATACTTTTGGAATCGAGAAGCCTATTCTGTCGATTATTTCAACATATAATCAGGTAGTGGGATAAAACTTAATTTTGAGGTTTTAAACAGCAATATCAATAATATAAAAAAGAAACCTTTGCCCCAAGGCTATTGGCTTCTAAAGTCATTAAGTAGCCTAATTTGTCATCTGACATTGTACCAATTAGGCTACTTGCAGTACAGCCATACTTATGGCACTATCATAATTTGTCACAGAATTAAATTCAACTTGATGAATAAATGCTATTTGTCACTTGTTTCTAATAATTTCAACTTTCAAATCTCAACATTTAGACTTTATTTCCCAAAATTTAGACTTTTAATCTCAAAATTGTGACTTTTTATCTCATAATGTGGATTTTTTTTTCTGACCACTTTTTTTTTACTAGCGGAAATGGGCTTCCATATATAGGCGAGGCCAAAGCGTTAAAAAAAAAAAGTCTGGGGATCTTAAGCAGGGCCCCTTTGGCAAGGTAGCCGCCTAAATGCACTGGCAGCTTTTGGCATGGTAGCCGCCTAAATGCACTGCGGGAAATGAATGAATGAAACAATATGCAGAGAGATATATGTGAGAGATGTCTGAGAGATATGTGAATGCCCGAACTATCGGATCAGCTGATTGACGATGTTTGACTGTTGCGAACTCCTGCCGTGGGAAAGGTTTAAAGCCAGTCGGGTACGTATGTAGCCTATAATTGGGCTGTGTTTAACAGCGGATGAGACGGCCCAACTTTTTTTATGGACAAACACAAGGTCTGCAAACGTTGGCATTGCGATATACTACAGGCATATGCATCTGAAAGACGTTGAATTGTAGCAAGATTATTGCATGCGTGTCAGAACAGATTTAGTAGCGGTTTTCACCGACTCTGTTGCAATTATGTCTGTCAAGCCGAACTTGACAGGGCTTCAGCCTCGAATCGAATGGCCAGGTCAAATGACGCGTCTGCACTACTACACAATCACACACCTCAGACCCCCCACCTCCCTAAAAAAAACTCCTCGGATCTGCACGATTCACTAAAGTCCCCCAGACAGCTGTGAAAAAGGCGGCATCCGCCAAAAGGCGCGCCATTTGCATCCCTGAACCTTACCTGATTTTTTTTTTTTTTGCCTTAAGTGAGATTGGCTTTATTTTTGAACATTCTCTGGCAGTGGACACCTTCGAAGTTGCTGTCGCTGGTCTGGCCAGCTGCTGATTGGGCAGGACTTCTGAATTCCCCCAAAACTAGGGAACAAGGAGGTTATATATAAACTGGAGACAACGACTATGTCGGACAGAAAATCTACTGCTGGTCCCCTCTCTTACTGTTGGTCAGGTGGAAAGTTGGGCAGATGAGGGGCATCCCATCCCCAGAAGCTACTTTTGGGGATGTTTTACCACCCAAGCCTCGTTCTAGTGCTTCATAGTGAAGTAGGTGAAAAAGGTGAATACAGAGCTCAGTCAGTCAGATAGAGCATCTGCAGCTAATTGATTAATTGTGGGAAGCAGTAGGCCTGTGCTGCTTGGCCAACTTGCCCACCTGCTCATTACCCTCAACACCAGCATGTGCTGGTACCCAGAGAAAACCTGTCACTATTCCCATTGCTTCTAGATGGAATAAAACACTGTATACTTCATTACATTACACAAGTTCAGAGACATCGCTCTAAATTGTGTGCTGATTGGCGAAACTCTACACGAACCGAAGTAGACGGGCTGGGCCAGACATCTGTACAAGCTAAATCTTAGCGGAAGAACGTAGGATGGTGTCACCAGGCTACATTTAAGGTCCAGAACTATCAGTTTAAAAGTTCCTTATTTTGAAGTTATCTCCCTTCAGAACGCCATTCTCTTCTCTGATTGGCTGCTAGGTGACCATTATTTCCAGATAACTGGCTACTTTGGAAGTAGTTCCAAAAAATAACTCATCTAATAACTGATTACCGTTCCATATGAATGCCTTTCAGAATGGTAACTATAACAACAATAAGCAACCTTGTAGATCTACTTTCAACTGAAAGTAGTACCCAAACCGAACAGGTTAGCTTCTTTTAAATTTGAGTTGCATATTTCTTTTACTTTTTATACGCTTCTTCAAATATACGAGAGATAGATAGATACGGGAGATAAGCGGGATAACGACCTCCGAGGTGACCAGTTATTCATTGATAATTGGCTTGGTGGAATAACGCGCTGTGCGCGTCGCCGGAGTTCTAGATTCCACCTCGCCAATTATCAATGAATAACTGGTCACCTCGTCTGCCGTTATCCCTTACTTAGAATTAGAAAACACACAGTCATAATGATTGGCCTTCCAAAGGTCCAAACCAGAGTGGATGTGTATCGAACTTTTAAACTGATAGTTCTGAATTAAATCCTTAAATGTAGCCTGGTGACACCATCCTACGTTCTTCCGAGGCACAAGGCACAGTGTACAGTTTGTAAAATCTAGTGACAGTGGAGTTGGTGCTGATTGGTAGGAAGTAGACGTGAGCCCATCTGATGAATACCATCAGTTTTAAGAGGAGTCTCTTCGTGCTTAAACATGTTAACATTGTCAATAAACCCCACGCCTTGCTCTGTGCAAATACGTTTAAGACGATTATTGAAGCTAAGAAATATTGATTGATTGAACCTTTATTTTATTCTCGGAAATACATTGAGGGCGGACCTCTTTTGCGATACAATAAAATTATTTAAAATTGACTAACATAGTCGACTACATATAAAAGTATCATAAAATAAAGTATAGTATCAATATAAATATTCAGACGTTGTTATTAACACAGTAGTGGAATTATAATAATTAAAAAAAAAATTAAAACAAAACAAAGAACAAACAAAAAAGGAAAAACAGGTACAGGGAGGGGTAGGGATAGTTGCCACTAAATTCTTGAATTGTTCATAGGGAATTAGGGTTTCAAGCTGAAGGGTGCGTTGGAGTGAATTCCAGGATTTGGGGGAATCAAAACAGAAGGCCGACTTGCCTAGTAGTGATGCGCGGGCCGATGATTTTTACGACCCGACCCGACCCGACCCATCACGCAGCCAACCCAGCCCGCCCGACCCGAAAGATTACGCAATGATTTTTAACCCGACCCGACCCGCTTAATTTTTAAAAAAATAAATAAATAAGTGTTTATTTGTTTATATAGGGCCTAGGCATATTAAACAACACAAATGAAATATCTGCGGCCGCGCGAGGGGATGGTAATGCCATGGGCTGCCAGCAGCGAACTTCCCTCTTGGATCAATAAAGTTAGTTAGGCTACGTGACCATTTTTATCCGTTCCTTCCGCCCCCAAAATAGTTCTTAGCTTGGAACTGCCCTGGCAATATGTAAAAAATTAGACAAATAGCAAACGGTTTAGATGTATTGGATATTTACTGAACATCTCAAACTTTTACAGAGAGATCATCCACGATTTGCAAAATTGAAAGAAACAAATACTTTGGCAAGGGAGGCAACCCCCTTTATGCAAACTGGGGTCGGGGTCCGTTATGGTGAAGTGAATGAGATATGTGTGGGACACTTGTCAATAAACTGGTCATAATGTCTTTTTGGAGTCATTGAGGATTTTTTTGGATGTATTTATCATATTCTACAACTGCCTATCATCATTTCAAGCCAAGTAATGTAAGTTGTTATAGTTCGTATTTGTAGCAGAAGTTTAATTCAGGTTAGGCAGCTGCATTTTACTACAAATTGTTAGCGAGCTAACGCTAGCGAGCTAGCTAACGTAATTTTTTTAAATTGAGAAGTGGTGTTTCATTGAATGACAACAAGCTGGACAATGTTGCCGAGATTAGTTTAAGTTGACAGACCGAAAATAAACGAAGGCTAGTGCAAAATATTACGTTTAAGCGAAGTCTAAAACGGTTTGCTTCTAGTTAGCATACTGTTGCTATGTTACTTGCTATTCACTTGAACTAGTCCGTTAGCACGCTAAGTTAGTTAGTTCTTTTTAGGTTTGCTGTCGTGAGAGAGAGAGATAGAGCGCTTCACATGAGTAGCTGCCTGTTTGCTTGCATTCGGTTGCCTTCAGCATTGGTGCTGTGTGCGCAGAGGGAGAGAGAGCAAACACACAGGTGCAGGCATTCTGCTGTGTCGGATGTGCGTGTGATTTTAACGTTGTAATTATGACTGTCTGTGATCTGACCCGACCCGACCGCAACCCGTGGATTCTTATGAAAATAATGGCCCGACCCAACCCGCGCATCAGTATTGCCTAGCTTTTATGCTTCAAATATGCTTTTATGTTCATTGTCACCTGAAATAAACACAGATTTTCCACATCCCTCCAAGAACCCCATGTTCTCCACATTAGTTCTGACTCTGTTGTTTGATCCCACATACAGTATAGCCTAATTCTTGTAGGCCTTATGAATGACTATAAAGTTGGCAGTAACTCACAAAGCCTTTTTATGCATTTCTGTGGTCGTGGCACCAGAAAAACAGTGTGTGGTGGTGTCAAAAAACCTGATGCCTCATTGCAGGGTCCCTCTGAAGTCCGAGTCTGACGGCAGAAGACCCACTGCCTCGGCCAGTCAGCTGCAAGGAAGGCCGCTAAGAGCCACAGGTGCAGTCGCAGGCCAAACATGCTTGGGTTCCGATGATGCATCTTATTATTGCCCCTCTCTCACAGCCAGGCGTCCGTTTCCCAAAAGCACAGTTGCTAACTTAGTTGTAATGTTGTCAATGGGAAATTGTATTGCAACCACAGCAGTAGCACCTCCACCAGGGACGATCCATGACATCTGGAGGGCAGCAGCAGCAGAAAGCAAAATCGGCCTGGTGGTTGTTGGGAGAGACCGGCCATCGCTCACAGCGGACAATAAAGGAACCTTGTGTGAAAATCTAAATATGGAGACATATTGATAGAAGGATCTGTTTTGATAGCAGAAGAAAAACGAACACATGGACAACACTACAAAACTAGACTCCTAGACACTGTAATAAACTGTTAGCATTTCTATAAGCTTGTGATACCACTTCATTTAGCGCCATTGCACCTATGTACTGTCACTTCTTTGATAGAAATTAACGTGACCATTAAATAACTATTAGAAACATGCAAGGGGAAAAAACATAGCCTCCAGTAAGGAGAGCGCCAGCTGAAGTAACAAAAATTGAAATGCACAAGAAAATAGATAGGGGGCAGCATTTACTCTATGTTGTCCCAAGAGAAGAGACAGAGAGAGAGAGATTACCATGACTTTTGCTCCTGTGGGTGTTCTTATGGAGTCGTAGTCACAAACAACAAAAGCGACGTGGGCATTATTGGCGTTGGTTCAAATGTAGTGATGGAGACCTCAGCCCCCTCCATGGTTGTATTGATTGAGCCTAATGAGAAGATCATGGGTAGTGGTAACAGGAAAAAAAGATTGACAATTTGAAAGTGTCTGCCACCTTGCCCACAGCTCACTCATAGAAAAGCAGATCTAGAGCCTACAATCAAAGTTCGCCGGTGATACTCTTTTTAGCCAAATATTGAAATCACAATTGCACCACAGAACCCAAGGAAGGGGCAAGTGCTTGCTGAGGCTTGCTTGCTTTTTCTGCTCTTTTTCAGATTTTGTTTATTGATTGCCTTCCATAAAGACCAAACCTGAATTACCCAACTCACCAATCTCCATGCCATTAGAGACAGCTACAGTGTGGCGATCGTGGATGAGGGTCACGTGAAAGACAGCTTTCATGGCCGGCTCATCAAAGCAGGGGAAGGCTTTCCTCGCATTTGTGGCCTCCATCTGATTCATGGCAAGAACTCTGAAAAAAGACAAACCTTCATTTCATTTCGCCCCCCAGCTCACCTTTAAGGTCAATATGGAAGATGAAGAGTATTTAAAGAGCTACATCTGCACTCACCAGGGTCCTGTTCGCCCTGTCTGGAAATATTTTCCTATAATGACCGACGGACAATACAATGTCCTTTAAACTTCAAGTTCACTACAGGCTTGATGAAGAAACACACACTGTCAAGAATCTGTCATAAACTTTATACACCTGTCATTACTTCTGTCATTAAGTGTCACCCGGTATTTGTCATGGTTAGGTTTATGGTTAGGGTATGTCAGAAGTCATTACAGGTTTGTAAAGTTTATGACAGATTCTTGACAATGTCATGTCATAGTTAATGACACTGTCATATCAGACTTATGATGGTACCTTCAAATGTGTGTTACCAAAATTCTTTGAAAGACTAGCTACATCTAAGTGCATAAGGCCTAAATCGAGTGCCCAAGTAATATTTACCTCTGCCAAGGAGGTTATGTTTTCGCCGGCATAAATACTCAAATAGTTTGAGTATTTATTTATTTAAAGATATTTTTGGGGCTTTTTGCCCGTAATCAGATAAGACAGTATAGAGATGGACAGGAAGTAAGTGGGAGATAGAGACGGGGTGGGATCGGGAAATGACCTCGGGCCGGACTCGAACCCGGGTCCCCGGAGTAATGGTATGGTGCTCTAGCCCACTGACCCATGGAGTATTTCTGTTGGAAATTGGCATGACCTAAGATTAAGAACCCTCTTTCCTAAAGGAGAAATATGTTGTGAATCATTCCATAGCTCAAAGTCTAAAAATGTTGCTTTTACTTACTTCCACTCAGGCCCCTCCTGGTAATCTTCCTTGTAACAGTGTCTCAGGTCTTTGGCGAGTTCACCACTGAAACTTGCATATAGTCGATAGACACTTCCAGCTTGTAATTTGCCTTTGAGCTGGATGACCAGGTACTGTGTTGTCTCCTGGAGCCATGAGCTCTTAATAGTTGGAGCTGCTGCACCGTTAAGTCCAGTCAGTGTAGCATGATGGCCCCCAGGTGTGGTGTACTCAAGCTCGTTGGAGTGAATGAGGATCAGGTCAGTCTCCTTCACACACTCAAAGTCCACAGTGGAGTGACCAGTGAAGATGTACAGGCCATGCTTGTTCGGTGTCAGTTGAGGCCACAGAGTCACGTTATACGTATGCGGCTTAAGAGTGTCAGGTAGCCGGTAGCTGTCCCAGGGCTGGTCAGGGGCCCTGTCCCGGAAGGAGACCATAGTCAGGGTGATGACGGTAACCAAGACCAATCCTATAAGCACCAGCCCCACCACCACTGTGGCCTGATTGATGAAAGCACCTCTCCTCACAGCTGACGTCATCATAGTGACTAACTAGAAAAGCACTCAGAGAGTGGCCATATGGTCACTCACACAATATAAATTCCAGATGTTCTGGATCGCTGGTCACCGCAAAAATGTAATGGGTTCTTCAACAACACCCCTCTGGTAATAATTTCATCCAAATCCATATTTTGTACACAGACAGACACCGGCAAAAACATAACCTCGTTGGCGGAGGTAACTGTCATTGTGAATCACACTTCAAGCAGATGACTTTTATACAATCAGCTTTTATAAGTGTTGGTGGACTTTAGTGGTCAGAACTTCCTGTATTGTGTTATGGCCTTGAGACTGTGAGATAGCAAGCGCTGATGATACGGTACAGAACATACACTATCAGTCAGGTCAGCAGTCTGAAAAATCCTCACACTATTATTACTCATCTGAAGGCGTCTCCTGGTGCAGATGGAATGAAATGTGAACACTTATAGTCTAGAGCTCCAGCTCGATTCTTGTTGTTATTGGGTGATCAGTTGATTATTTCATTGATTTATTCAGTAAATAGGTAATTATAAAAAGACTAAGCTCAGTAAAAATATACAATACATGTGTCATGATATTTAAATGATTTACAATGTGTGCCTCCGGCATTTTGAGGATAATATCACTTTACATTTAAGAGCTTAGCTTATAAGCACCATCTTTACATTTTTCCCAGTACAGTCTATGCTACAGTACACAAGCCTCAAAAAACGTGGATACTAAAGATGATTAGTAAGGAACTTGTTGTGAACTTTACAAACACATATTACTGTAATGTTGGCGTAGGTACACAGTTGCTGAACAAAATAAGAAATAAGTGCTCCACACTAAGTGTTCCTTAGTTGTATGTAACTTTACAAATACTGATACTGGTAACCCCATGAGACCTCAGCTATTTATTTTTTATTTTTTGGGGGATCATTTTACCACTTTTGAGCTCTTATACTTAGAGTTGTATGTCTCGAGACCGGTCTTGGTCTCGAGACCGGTCTCGAGACCAATTTTACGTGGTCTCGGTCTCGTCTTGGCCTTGACAGTCTATTGTCTTGGTCTTGTCTTGGTCTCGGATCCCTTGGTCTTGTCTTGGTGTCTTCCAAGACCAAGACCAAGACAAGATAAATAAATGCAATAGGCTAAATATATATTTTAACGAGATCGAGTTTCCGATTAAAATTATTTAAATTTTAGCCTAAACACCGAGACGCACCAAAACGAAAGTGAGGGCGCGCAAAAGACGCCCTTAGCTGCAGCAGCGCAAGGCTCTCAGATGCATTTATGGGCCGGTCTCTCTCAGTGACAGATGTAGCCCTAGCTCTAAATTACTCTCCTAAAAGTTTAATTTCAATTCGCAAAATGCAGCCTAATTAATTATGGAATGTTCGCGTATGCGTAGGCATGTGTTATGGCTGAGCAAGGTGTCATGCTAGTTAACGTGATCTCAAATGTATGGGAATTAAATCTTTCATCTTTCATTTTGTTAAATTTAGTGTAGGCTAACGAGACACAGACATCCCAAAAACTCCTATTTAGTGGTTCATGGACTCATGTGAATGATGTCAAATCTCCTGCGAGTGATATGAAGTCTTTCCTGATCGCAAAATTTATAGGACGAACAGTGTAAGTGAAACAGTGGAGCGTGGGAATATTTCGAACTCCCACTCATCAAATCACCATATCATTAAGAGCTTCATGCAGGACGAATGGAAATAAAAATGCATTTCACCCTAAAGTAAATTGTGCAATGCATTGTAATCTTATGTCCACTTGCCTCCAAAGTTTATGGGAGAATATTATGAATGTGAATAAATAGATTATGATTACAGGCGGCCCAGACTCTTATCGGGCGATAAATAAATGAACGCCGCTAATGTATTCTCAAAGTTGTCTATATTGCATCCCGAAAGAATCCATTCCACTTGATGGAATAGCGAATGTATACCGCTGATAATCCGCTCCGGGTTTTGCATTCTAGCAGATCAAACTCTCTGGTAAAAGTGCAGGCTGCCCAAAACTGTGAACACCAGCCCCATTGTCACCTCACAAAGTAGGCTAGCTTATCCTTGTACTGTATGTCCTCGAAATTAACTCAGACCATGTTAAATTAATATTCAATTAAACAAAGAAGTAGGCCTAGTAGCCTAACCTATAGAATCTTTGGTATAGACAGAGTATACTGGTAGGCCTGGTTGGGTTGCCAACTTTAAGAAATCCAAATAAGCAGTTTTGGGCAGATATGAATGAAATGCATGTCAGAAAAGTATAGAGCTTAATTTTGTGCTGAGTCTAGCCTACTTTAAAAGTGCAAATTTAAACTGTATATTTGTTTTTGTAAAATATGAAATAAAATATGATATTTTGAAATGGTAGTGTGATGAGACCAGTTGAAGCAAGGCCAACGTAGCCAACATAAAATTGAATGTAATGGAGTTGACTTTGCCATTCTCTATTTTTTATTTTCTGCCCACAGTGCTGCTATCCCTATCCACATTGTTGCCAACAGTTTGAATAGTACTCTCTAATATGAGTTGAATATTAACAAATGTTTTCTCAAATCAGTTATAACTTCCAACATAGCCTAGTCTACTTTTTTTTTTTTTCGGTCTCGGTCTCGGTCTTGGCCTCAATTTGTCTCGGTCTCGGTCTCGTCTCGGTCTCGTTAGCCTCTGGTCTTGGTCTTGTCTCGATCTTGTTAGCCTCTGGTCTTGGTATTGTCTTGGTCTTGGTCTAAGCGGTCTTGACTACAAGTCTACTTATACTACATGCTACATCTTCTAAATTTTTAACTGTCTTTCCAGGACAGTTTTTATGTAATTTTGTTCCTGCTTCTCCCATCATTAGATAAAGTAGAAGATCATGTCCTTGGGATGTTTTGAGTTTGTCCCCTGCGTCAGTGGCTATCTGCTCTTGCGTACCATGCTGGCACTAATCATGGTCTGATTCAGTGTGGTCCATGACAAATGGGATGGCCAATGCCATCTTCTGTCAACCTGCAACTGTATAGTAAGGCTATTACGTTATATAGCAAGTGCAGTTAGCTCTTAGAGTCAAAAATGACTTGGGCAATTTAACTTGCAATCTTATTTATATCTTATCGATATATACTGTGTACCCCTTGAATATCCAAATGCTTTAGTTAACTTTAAAAAGGATGAATGCTGATTGAAAGATTATTCAGTTAGGCTGCATTTTCTTTATGGTTTAGGGGTTCTGATAATTGTAGCGTTATTGTTGAAATTATTTTCACTCATAAAGATAAAATTATAATAATTCCTTATATTAATCATCTTCCAGGGGTACCTAAACAGACAGGCAGACATATGCAAACAAACAAACAAACAGATATACAGACAGACAGATTAAGATAGATAGATAGATAGATAGATAGATAGATAGATAGATAGATTTTGACAGCACACTCCACAGCAAAAGAATTTCATTTTGTATTGAATCTATACAGTGTTTTATTGATTTAAAAATATTGCTATCAAAAGCACATTTACATTTTTACCAAACTCTTTCAAGTTTATTATACAAGATGTGTAAAACTATTGATGGTAACCATCAGCATGTTACTGCATCATGTCCGTTAAACCTTCACTGAATGTATAATTTAACAAATACAAAAATCTCACAGATCTCAAAAGTGCTGGTGTGGTGATATATTACAGAGGTATAATTTAATATTAAATAGTGCAGCATGTCCTTGGCCATGAGAGCATCACCCTCATCATCACCATCATTACCTATTAGGACCGGTGTCTGTGGAGAGCTCTCTCTCTCTCTCTCTCTCTCTCTCTCAGGCCGATGCTGTGCTCATCTCTATTCTGTACAGACGCGTTTAAAGGTTTCTCAATCACTCTTCTCATGCTGCGTTAGATAACCAGTCGGCCACCTTCTTCTTGTTCTCCGCCACCCATTTGATGTTGGCCTTGGTCTTCTCTATGCTCTGATCCAGAGCGATGGTCGCTGAGCCGAAGCCAGTCGCTGCATGTTCTGCCTTGAAGTCGAGCAGCTGCGTTTAGGTGGAACAAAACAAGTAAGCTAACTGGCATATTGTGTCTGACATGGTAACAACTGAAAGCTATCAGTAAAGGTATCAGTAGCGCTTGGCACTATAAAACAGCAGGGCTATGTGTTGATTCACTCCAGATAATTCCTAATTTAAAAATGTACTTACATATCTTAAACACCTTACTCACAACACTCAAAACAAATAAACAATATCATATTGATAACATGTTAACTACTTCCCTATGATGCAAGCAGAGAAAGATAGCCCTATCTGTCCTATGCAGCTGACATACTGAACTGTACCTGTTGGAGCTCAAAGTCGGAGGAGAATCTCTCAGTGACTCCAGTGATGAGTCTGGAGAAGGACAGACCGCCACCTCCATAACTGAGGAGAGAGAAGACAACCCACCAATGTGAACCACATTCAAATTAAAGGAACATTTTATTCTGCATTTAAGCTGATTTACCAGGATTGTAATCAGAGTTTTGAGCTAAATATAGTTACCGTGTTAGTCATACCAGAGAAGGTAAAAGTGGAGCCAGAGGTGCAAGTATTTGTTTAGTTCCATGTTTTATTTTTGCGGACAAGAGCCAAGCTCTCATACTCTGATACAAAAGCTCATTGAAATGCCTGCTCCCATTGTATGGTATTATGCTGCTCTATCTTGCTCAGTGTTGAATTATCTTTGGTCAAACTGTTTCTGTGTTGTCCTCTCTTCCTTCCTTAACCCCATGATTGTGAAATTCAGTAACACTTTACAACAGTTTCTATAAAGCATCATAAATACACTTTAGTATTCATAATACTCTTTTAATAAGTGTAAATAAGTGTTTAATAAGTGTAAACAACCAGGAGTGTAATTATTAGTGAAATTAATGTTATATTATGTTGATCATTAGCAGGCATTTCTAATATTTTATAACCCTTTATGAATGTGTCTATAATGCTCTATGGATACCGAAGTAAGCAGCACTCAACCAATAGTTGAGCAATGGCCTGTTTGATGTGAAAAGAGCGTATTCATAGTTATGGGCCCTGCGGCGGGGGGCCTGGCACCTTACTCACTCGCTGTAGATGAACTCCCAGTTGGCCCGGATGAAGTCCCACGCCAGAGGCTGGCCAATCACATTGCCTGCGATGTACACAATGGAGAAGGTGGCGTCCTGTTTGCGCACCATGTCGGGGTCCAGAGAGTATTGGAGATACCTATGTGTAAACCAACCAATAGCGTTAAGTCACTATACTTCTTTTTTTTTGAAGATATTTTTTAGGGCTTTTGTGTCTTTAATTCGATAGGACAGTAGAGAGTGGGTATGGATCGGGAAATGACCTCGGGTCAGAATCGAAACCCGGGTCCCTGGATGACACACTAGCTCTTTTAATGTTGTTCATGTGGTTCCTGTTGTGGTATCTATGGTAACCACAGGGATCTGCGGTATGACACACTAGCTCTGATGTGTTAAAGACACACACACACACACACACACACACACACACACACACACACACCTGTTGAGCAGCCATGGTACTTTGGTGCAGGAGAGGGCATAGAGCAGTTTGTCAGCCTCCGCGGCATTGGAGGTGTTTTTAAACGTCTCCCAGGCAAAGTCCCACTCATCCACCCCTCCAGCAGCAATGCCATTGCAGTAAACCGTCTGCTTCAGGTTGGGGTGGATGCTATAGAAACAAACAAACAAACAAACAAGTAAACAAAGCATCTAGTATGTACAAATAGGTTGGGCAGGATACAGAATACACCAGTTACTCTCACCCAGACAGAATCTGTGATCTTTTCCCTGTTGTGTTTGACATGCTTATTAACAATGCATTTTGATCAATGACAAATAAATAACGTGAAAAACCAAATAATAAATAAAATGTGCCTATATAAGTAATGTCTTACAGTAACACTCAACGGGTTAAACATGGTTCACTTTTGGTTTTTAATAATTTCATCCAACTAAAAACATGACTCATATGCTTATATGCTGGAAAACCAAAATAATAATATGACAGTGACGTGAATGTAATGTAATGGTTTTTTTTCCTTCTTAAAACAAATTCAGTATTAACTTAACAAAAATTAGGACGTCATATTGTTAATGTAGTCTGGTGGTATAGTCTACTGTACTTTCAAACCCAACACTCAACTGTTCACACTCTTACAGTAGCCTAGTATACGTACATAGTACACACTACAGTAATATGCTGATAGTTCTATTTTTCTACCTAAAACCCAGACTGTTTTTCTGATTGGCTGCATTGCGAGTGTTGAACACCTTGAACATCAGACTCACTTGTAGTTGGGGTCATTCATCCACTGCTTGAACCAGCCGAGGGTGAGCTCAGAGCAGCCTTCCACTCCTACTTTGCAGCCAAGGGAGAGGGCATTCACTTGGTTGTACCTGAAAGATGCATAAATGAACAACTGTGAATAAAAATTTATGAAATGGACTTCAGACCCTATGTGTACTTTTTTCTGTCTGTTAGGCACTCTATTGTGTTGACAAATTGTGGTAACATATATCCTGTATGGACAAAAAATGGTTATTCTATTCTAGTCTTACACCAGTAGGATAACAGAGTTTGCTAACAAGAACGGGAAGAGTGATTATATTACTGTAATACTAAAAGATGTTTCCTGAAAACTTTATTATCAAGGAATTGTGTGTATTGTCCGCACACCAAATTCTTTAGCAGTGATTCAAAGGTAAACAGCCTCTATTGCCTAGCTCTCAGCATTAGATAACACTTGTGTGGAAAGTGGACATGTTTGAAAAGTGGACTTGCTTACTGGTCACTGTGTCCTGTGGGGATTGTTGTCCAGTTTGAGGTAATGGTCTTAAAGTGATCAAAAAGTGGGTCCACTTTTTTCTTCAGGTAATTCTACAAAAAAGAGGGAATAAATGATGATTGGTAACATTGATGTTTGTCAAATCATCCATGATTGAGCATGGATGATTCTTTGTTGCCTCTTGCCTTGCATGTATGTTATTCACCATCCAGTTATTTATAATTCATCAAACAATTATTCATTACTGTATTTATTCCAAACACTCACCTGCATGACCCCGTACACCTCTGTGCGATCAAACATGGTGAAGTAATAATCCAGACTCCGCACCGTGGCTTGCCATGGCATATAATCTGTCTCTTTGTTCAGGTACTGTGTGGTCCGCAGAGCCAGGACTGTGTCCACTATCCTTGCTCTAAAAGAGAATGGACAGTGAGGAACAGTAGTTTCTGACATTGCAGATTTATGATCGATAGATAGACAGAAAGTAAGAATAAATAAATAAAGAAAGATAGATAGAAAGAAAGAAAGACCATACCTGGCGAGATTAAATGCATCATCCACAATTTGCGCCCTGTTGATCACTGGTATTGCCTAATGAAGACAATTGCATTGTGTTATATGGATTGAAAATAGAAACAGACACAGAGTATTTCAGGGTAGAGTATTTCAATGCCATGGGCAGCAAAAAAAGCAAAATAATATGAGACTTACTGACAAACATACACACGCATATTACTGGTAGGCTGGGTAAATTAAGACTTTACTAACTTTGGCCAGACAAATGTGTGTGTATGTTTCCAATCAAGTAAGTCTCGATTTCCCCAGACTAATAAGTGTATGTACTGTATGTTTACAAGTGAGTAAGTTCAGTTTGTAACGCATTACAAGTTTAAGTCTTGATTTAGCCAGACTAATAAGTGTGTATAAGTTTTCTAGTGATTTTACAGAACACATTGCAAGTTCATTAAATAAATACTTTTCTATAAATGTATTTTTGTGTGTTTGCGTACCATGTGATTGTTGTTTAGCTGAGTTAGCAGTCGTTCCCAGTTACCCAGGTCATAGTTCACCCTGTAGAATCCCACAACGTCAATGTTTGCAAGAACCCAGTCAGGAGTCTTCATTGGTGCATGAGTCTCTGAAATTTTGAGAAATTACAATCATATTAATTTGAGTTGTATGATAAACACAGTTATCATGAGCCTTAGGGCTTGCGTTTACAAAATGTGTTTAATGCATTTAGATAAGTTTATAAAAATCTACAGTGTGTGTAAATAGGACCTGAATCACTTGAGCGTAAGAACATTTTAATGCACATGTAGGTTGTAGATAAAAAGATAATTCGAAGCAAATAAAATAATAAATTTACCTGTTGCGGTCAGAAGCCAATGAGGAGTCTGTGAAACTCCATTCTTTGTCCATGTTATGGGCACATACCACTCATAACTGAAAAAGAAAAGAATCAAAAAGTATGTCAGTGGTGTACTTTCTTTCTTTCTGAATACAGTCAGCTCTTAGAGGCAACATTGAAATTTAGTGTTTCATCGGCTGAATCTCAATCTCAACCCTAAACCCATGCCAGTTTTATTCGCCCAGGGGCCTAAATCCAAGAAATTGCTTAATGGCAACTGAAACGCATAGAGCTAAGCAATTTTTTGGACTTAAGCCCCTGGGAGAATACGGGCCTGTGTGAGGATCCTCACTTGTAAATGGATGGTGGTCTGTCCCCCTCCGTCTCAGGGTCCGTCAGGAAGTGTTTCTGGGTGATGGTTCCTGTTGTGGTATCTATGGTAACCACAGGGAAGCCCATCTGGAGAATCCAGCGGTTCATGATCTCATCAATGGTCTTGGGAAGTTGCACAGTGCTGGTCTGGTCTACTGCCTTGGGTGGGAATGAACAAAACAGGAATCAGATTTCACAGGGGAAACAGATGTTTTCAGATCAGATGTTTGGTGTACTTTTGGAATATGGAATTACAAAATGATAATATACAGTATACCACAGAGCTTGCACATGTTGACTTACAGCTTGAAGATGTTTCCAGAGGTCCTGGTATACAGTGTTCTGATATTTATACTCATTCAGGTAAGTCTGTGGGGAGAAATTTTCAACTTTAGGTGTTTCTTTGAGTAGTATTTGGCAGATTTTGTATTGTAAGTAAAAAGTTGAGATTTGATTGGAGAGATCAGTTTCTCATACTCACACTCAGACCCTTGGAGAAGACTGCCTCTGTCACAAATTCAGAAAGCATCCTAAGCACAGATGCACCCTGCCATGTACACACACACACACACACACACACACACACACACACACACACACACACACACACACACACACACACACATAATTAGTTTTGTGCATTGTTATGTGTTATGACTAGTGCAATTGCCTTCTAATAATAAATAATCTCGTAACCAAGGATACTGCACTTTATTTTTTGTTTCCAGAACATAAGCAACTGTCAGATTATATGATTCACATCACATTACAAGTTGGCTGTGGTCAAGAAATGGAGTGCAAATGCAGATGTAAGCCATTATAACTTCCCTCAGAGTCTTACTGGCCCTGATGTCACCACACTCTCAATGGTATAGTGCACAATGATTAGTGGACGGGAGGAGGGCAAAAGATAGAGTAGTGTTTTTTTTTATTATTATTATTACAGGAATGGCAACTTTATTCTTTGGGGGTTGCCAGGGGCATTTTTTATTGATTCACTTACGTATCTCACTGTTTGTGATGCAAGTCTGTTGTTTAGAGAGTGTGATGGGGCTGTACTGATAGTTAACCTTACTACTGGTGATGGAGTCATCTTTACAGTCTGTGATGGCAGTAGTAGCTTAGCTTACCTTGCTGTAAGTGATGGAGTCGAAGAGTTCGCTGATCTGGGCGGGCGTGTTGATATCCCCCTCAGGGTAGGACAGAGGGTGTGACGAGGCCAGAGCGTCCACACCAAACACGCCATGGACAGTGGACAGCACAAACAGATCTTTCTGCAGAGGAGTTACAGGCACATCAGAGTTATCTTCTGCTTGCTATGCAAGTTCACACTGAAAAAATTCATACTCCTAGTTCACCATTTCAGTTGAAAATTAGTTTTAGCTTTAAAATAGAGTAAAACAGAGATTGACTGGAAGCCACTTCAACTGAAGTATCTATTATTTGTATACCTATTTCACTGAGTACTGAGGCTATTACGAAGATCGTCTCTGGACTACAGACAGACAGCACTCAGTATAATTATATCTATCTTGCAAAGAGCTGAGTAGACAGGAGAATGACTAACACACAACCCTCAATGACATCATTCATTTATGATGACATCTTTCTGGCAAAAGGGCAAACTTAGGCAACAGTTTATCAGTCATGGACAACATTTATGTTAGTAAGCGAAGGGAGTTTTTCCTTGCCCCTGTTACTCATGGATGCTCCCCGCCGCAAGACAATGTATTGTATTTGAGCGCTCTACAAAATAAATTGAAAATTGAAATTCAAGATAATTCACTAAGGGTGGTATTCTCCAAGGTACTTAAGTCCAAAAATGTGCTTAGTGCAGGCTAAAATGGATGAAGCTAAGCACTGTTTTGGACTTAAACACCTGGGAGAATACCACCCTTATTGACCATAACTAAAAATATATATTCTACTGTAAAACAAATAGGAATTAATATCTATAAATCAATCACTACATGTCTTGTTGTTGTGTCCTCCATTACTGTAATAATAATGGTAATAATGGTAATCATACTAAAATAGCAGTAATCCACGAGTGGCTGTGGGTTATAAAGGTTTATAACAGTAAAGGGGGTTTAGTGGCACACCACTTTGCAACATGCCTTACAACTCCCCTTAGACATTGTAAAACCAGTCCTATTCACAGCCTTTTGGGGTTGATTGTTTACATATCACGTAGCTGCGTTCAGTTCCCAAGTCTGCTTGTTCTGATTCAGCAGATGGAAAGGCCACAGACGTACCATTTTCCACTCTGGTTCAGCATTATCTGCTCCCAGGTAGGACACATAGGTGGCAAAGCCTTCATTCAGCCACAGGTCATTCCACCATTTCATTGTAACCAGGTTCCCAAACCACTGCAAACACAGGATGTAAACACACACACACACACACACACACACACACACACACACACACACACACACACACACACACACACACACACACAGAGTTATTAACTATTATCATTATTATTATTATTATTATTATTATTATTATTACATTACATGAGCTGCTATGACTGTATGAGCTTCCTATGAGCTCTGTCACCCCTCCTTACCATATGAGCCAGCTCATGGGCGATGACTGTGGCCACCCACTCCTTGTCGCCATTGGAGGACATCAAGGGGTCATAGAGAAGGGCGGTCTCTCTGTAGGTGATCAGGCCCCAGTTCTCCATCGCCCCGGCACTGAAGTCAGGAAGAGCTATCTGATCTGTCAGGAGAGAGAACAAGAGCATTTCCATCTGGTCCGTGTCCGTCAAGGGACGATTGAGGACATGTTTGACATAGGGCGAGTCCATCTGATTGGCTGACAGATCTGTTTCTGCCTGAGTTTCTCTCAACTTTTCGACGCAAGTGGCGGAGCCAATGGAGCCCGAACCACAATGCATTTCGAGGGAGCTTCATGCAAAACCAACATGAAAACAGCAGTTACTCTCTTGAATCCAAGGAACATTAAACAAACATTAAACAAACATCTATTCCATCCAGCAGAGTTCGTCTAAAGGGAGAGTTAGTCCTCTCACCTGATTTGTTCAGTGGATAATCGGAGCTGTAGTATCTCTCAAAGAATTCCAGAATAGGGCCTGTCTTTTCCAGAGCATAGTCTCCTTGGCCCTCAAGTATGGCCTGAGGACGAGCCCAGATACGGATCTGCAAGTGAATGTTTGGGATTATATTTGTGATGTTGGGATTATGGGAATATCTGACTGCTCACTTAGTGCACAGAATAGCTTTGAACTTGGGAAAGGCATACATGGCTGCATAAACGCAACAGCACAGGTAATAATCAACAGCACAGGCAATAATACTGCAATGCCCTTACAATTCCATAGGTGGCAGTATTTATCTGTCCTGGTGACTAGAATGCCATTCAGGTCATTCCTCTAATCTCAGGAAGGCACTGCAGAGGGGGGAAGAGAAGGACATTACCAGGACTTTTTCTGCAGCAGGAGTTCGGATGAAGTCAAATTCGCAGACAACAAAAGCCAGCAGGTAGGTGGACATTATGGGGGTGGGCTCAAACGTGGTTATGGAGACCAGCTCTGCGCCCTGTGTGGTGTTTACCGTGCCTGAGGAAAGGGAGAGACCATTTAATAGATAAAAATAAACCACAAAATCTTTATTTGTGGTGCTTTTGTTCATTTCATTTAAAACAAACAAACAAAAAAACCCCACTTGTTCAGATCTGGACATTTGGCAACAAAAGATATAGTTTTATGTTCTGACAGATTTATGATCTGATAGTTTTGATTAAAAAGAACAGGTTATCTCTGTATCATTGCAAACACTGACTCTGTAATCTCTGAGAAGCATTCCCTCATGGTCTGGCTGGAGTGACCAATCAGATCAGAGGGTGGGTGAACGATAGGACAGAATCACTGTGTTATCTGAACAGGTCCACAAAGTCAAAGGCAGAGCAGGATCAATAGCTCTCATTCAACAACCGTGACAAAGACATTTGTTCATAAACCAAATGACACAATTTTCAAGAAAATTAACAGAATTTTTTTCATCATTTATAATGTGTACATAGATCTGGGTTCATCTGAGTTCAACCCTTGGGCAGTGACCTGTGTGTGTGTGTGTGTGTGTGTGTGTGTGTGTGTGTGTGTGTGTGTGTGTGTGTGTGTGTGTGTGTGTGTGAATGGTGGGAATAAAACTTGCTTTTCCTTCATATGACTATATGCAAATTAATTTGGAGATGGTGCCAAAAAGTGGGGAAAAGCTGGCTACTGTAGTGTAGGCCTACCCTGAACAAATCTTCTGTGCGTCCTCACTGCAGTATTCCCTAGAAGCTATCAACTTGATAGAGCTGAGGTTGTTGCAGACGTTTTTTGCTGAATTTCTTAAAGCTATTGATGTGGCAAAAAAGTCTATACTTTCCATGAATTTATGCCCATGCAATTACAGTAATGTCTTACTAGCATGAGAATTCAAAGTGCAGTGCTCCCAAAACAGCTGAAAAAAGTGTAATCAAAGAGCTGTTTTTAGCCCAACTCACCAATCTCCATGCCATTGGCAAGGGCTACAGTGTTGCGATCGTGGATGAGGGTCATGTAGAAGATGGCTTTCAGAGCCGGCTCGTCAAAGCAGGGGAAGGCTTTCCTGGCATCTGTGGGCTGCATCTGGGTGGTGGCAAGAACTCTGAAACATTTGTTTCATTTCAGTTAGTATCATTTCATTTGTTTCAGACACACATGATACAGATTTTCTACTTCATGACAGGCTGAAAAATTTAGAACACTCTACAATATGCATTTTACACCATATTTTATGTGTATTTGTAATTGATACACCACTTGACTTAATCCTTCTAATTCAGTACACCTCAGTACTAAATTGTGTGCAAGTGTGCAAGTACAGTAAGATACTTTACCTACTTAAAGTATTCTCAATATACTTCAAAGTATCCAAGTAGGCTAATTTACCTTAAGTCTCCTCAGTATACCTCTGATTGTTCAAGACAGCTGTTAAACTTAAAGTGCTCTACCTCAAAGTGTCCAAGGATGCTACTTAACTTAGAATGTTCTCAATATACCTCAAAGTATCCAAGTAGGCTACTTTACTTACTTCAACTGTGTTCCCTCATAGTATTCACTTCTATAAAATCCTCCCAAGTCATTGGAGAGTTCTCCAACAAAGTTGGTGGAGAGTTGGTAGGTCTTCCCTGGCTCCAGTTTGCCATTGAGCTGGATGACCAGGTACTGTGTTGTCTCCTGGAGCCATGAGCTCTTAATAGTTGGAGCTGCTGCTCCGTTAAGTCCAGTCAGTATAGCATGATGGCCCCCATGTTTGGTGTAGTTGAGCTTGTTGGAGTGAATGAGGATCAGGTCAGTCTCCTTCACACACTCAAAGTCCACAGTGGACTCACCAGTGAAGATGTACAGGCCGTGTTCGTTCTTTGTCAGTCGAGGCCATAGAGTCACGTTATACGTGTGTGGCTTGAGAGTGTCAGGAAGCCGGTACTTGTCCCAGGGCTCGTTGGATGGTGCTGGTGTGGAGGCAGTGGTGGTGCCCGTTGTGGGATCTACTGTTGGCTGCACGCCGTTCTTAGACAGCTCCTGAGAGTAGACCACTGCAAGGGCAATGATGGTGGCTACTGAGGCGGCCCCCAGGACCACCCCCAGCACCGCCACCGTCTTACTGAGAACGACCACCTTCCCCATGACTGCGAGGAGTGCAAATGGATCCAACCACAGGCTACGCAATCTTTTGTAGCGGTTTCCACCCCTAGTTTTTTCTTCTCTTTTTTTCATGCTCTTCGTTTTTTTTTTTTTTTTCCAATCTAGTCATTGTGGTTAATTTTTGACAGTGTTTTCTCAGGATTGGCTGCGTCTTTGTGGCCATGGAAATCAACAGATAAGGGAGTGCTGAGTGCCTCAGATCTATCTCTGGATCTGTCTACCTCATGCCTGCGGGACTCCTACGTTCAGGCTAAACCACTGGAATGAGCGTGTGTGTGTGTGTGTGTGTGTGTGTGTGTGTGTGTGTGTGTGTGTGTGTGTGTGTGTGTGTTCATAAGGATGCAGGATAAGAACTTGTGGAGTCATGTTTATCTAACAAACCTGCCACACAACGCTGGGAGAGGCTCTGTTTACCTGTAGCAAAATCCAACTAGAGTTTTAAGGCCGATTGTACTTAATTTTGAAATTGGGGGCCACACTGTAATATCATCATTAGGCTGTCAAATAAATATTTGATAACAGCTTTGATGCTTTGGTGAGTGAAATGGGTTGAATTCATACCATCGCAATAGAAAGAAAATTGATTTCCATTAAGAAAAGACAGCCATGTTATTATTGGGCTAACTCTTTTTAGTTGTTTGTTTTTATGAATCATGTTGTATTTAACAGAAGCACCAGAGATTTTAAGATTCTTCTCTGATAGCCTATTTGTCAAGCACTGGAGGTCATTTACCACTAGGACAATTGTTACCAGCTGTACTGACTGACTAATGTAAGAAGTTCCAAAGAACAAGGAAGCACTGATTTGTCACCAACCACAGTTATGCAATTGCATGTGGAATTCCACTGCCTCAGCCAGAGAAAATTACTGGCTAGAAACCTGCAGTGATGCCAACCTACTATTCTCTAAAATAATCGTTTTGAATAGCTCTGAAAGCAGGTTCATAATGTGGCAATGGGATTTCTTCAGGGTGTGGCGATAGGTTATCGTTCATTCATTTCCATAGATATGGAAACCTTTTCTGAGTGAAAATCCACCAACCAGAAGTGTGTGTGAGCAGAGCCGAAGAGTAGTAAGCTTCTATTAAGAGAAATAAACTAAAGTTAAACAGTTTTAATGCAGCATCTTCAGCAAACAAAGTTAAAAGTTAATCATGAACCACAAGAGAATTTATAACAGTTGTTACTTTTCTAGTTCTGAGAGTGACTGAGAGCTCTTATTATGGGTCCTGGAAGTATATTATGTGTCTGTGAAAGACTTTCAGAAATACAGCTGCAAGCAGCAATGACAGGGTTTGATGTATGACAGCAAATGTGCAAAAAGCTAAACGTCCTGTATCTTCACTACTAGATCCCCAATAATGATAATAATAAGAATACATAGAAAAAACTTTAGCTTCGCTGCTTGACCTCTAATGAAATTAAATTGATTAATCAACAATATAATAATGCAAGAAATCTGTACTGAAACTGATATTTTGTTTTATTTTTTTTCTAGATTAGGATTATTGGAATAAGAATATATGTCAACAATATAGTTATTTTCAAATGCATTCCATGCCTTTATGTTTGAGCTACAGCTGTTTTTCCACATGTGACATGACTGTTTTTTGTTTCATTCTGTTCCTGCTGCTCCTGCTATAGATAAGATCTTCTTGGGCTGCTTCCCTACTTGCACTGACGTAACCTAAAGATTACTAAAAACATCTTTCAACAATATAAACAACTTCTCAATCTGTTTACATGTACAAATGTAAGACTTAAATAATCATGTAATTCAGTAACTGTTCTAGATATTAGTTCAGCACTGTAAATCACATACAGTGTAAGAAATGAGAGTTTTGTAAAGTTGTGGCTGCAATAACTAAAAGCAGGACCTTGGTGATTAGATAAGGAAGTTGAGCCACTGTCACGCAGTCACGCAGTGCAGTGATACAGTTATTCCCTCTTCCTCCTCCTCCTCCTCATCATCATCAGTCCATTCAGTCATCTACAGTATAATCTAATCTAATCCAGAAATTTGTTCTCATCATGACTAGGCACTGACTACACTGACTCACTCAATCCTTCAGTCAGTCAGTCAGCTCATTGATTCCCAGTCTTCATCTTGTGATTTGTGATCTTTTTTTTCCATTCATTTTAGTTCATTCATTCAGATTCATTCATCCATTGAACCATTCATCCATTCATTCCCTAATCCATTCATTCATTCATTCATTCATCCATCCATCCATCCATTCATGTTAATCTGGCTCTTCCACTCTCCAGGAGAACTTTAAAGCCAGAGATGGTTGATGAACTTCTCTCTCCCCTCCCCTCTACCCAGCCTCTGATCTCTAATCTCCCATCATGCCGTCACACAGATCCATCCTCATCCTGTACTTCCTCCTTGGGATGTTCCTGTCTTGAGAACCACTGCAGGACCTGTTCCTGATTCTCTGCCACCCATCTGATGTTGTCCTGCGTCCTCCGGATGGCCTTGTCCACCGCCCTCACTGCCGAGCCCAAGCCAGCCTCGGACAGCACCTCTCTGAAGATCTGGAGCTGGGACAGAAGAGAAATGCAATGCAAATGGCCCGTTTGAAGGACAAGGCTAAGCAGCATGCTGTTTTTAATGTACTGGATGTGTCTACCAAAGATCATTGAATATTGACCAAGATAGAGCAGCATAATATGGAACTATAGAAACTAACTTGAATAGTTCCGGCCCGTATAAGTGGAAGTCACATTGCGTCACAATGTAAACTATTTCATAACCTTATAACCACCCACCCACCCATCTCTTTACTCCCCATTGACTAATATTGTCAACTCTATTGTTTTGTGCTAAAGATACACATGGCTGAGCAACAGCATACCTACCTCATCAACCTTCTCTTTGGATGCAAACCTCTTTGTGACCTTGAGAATGAGATCTCCTAGTTCATTTGACTCAGGGCCATAGCTGTGGAAGAATTACACAATTGTTCTAGCAACTTCTACATATTTGTGCACTATATAAAGTACGCTTCCTCATTCACCACAATTTCCATATTTGTCATTGTGGAAACTGCTACTGTCATTGGTTGTCTTGCACATATTCTTGATGCAAACGGCACATGACAGGACGGAATGTAATATTGTGCAATTGAAAAGAAAAAAAAAGAAAAAAAAGTTATTGTCAAATAAAATGGATTATGTCACCAGGCTTATTGTGAAATGACCATTTGAACGCTTAAGTGTCAGCTGTAAAATATTGCCATTCATCCTTGCCTGTAACTGATGTCATCATATTTGGTTACTACAAAGTTCCAGGCCACTGACTCTCCCACCACATTACTGGCGATGTAAGCTGTGGTCTCCGCCAGGTCCAGCATCATGTTCTTGGCCGGATCCATCATATAGCGGAGATACCTGAGAAGATACAGCATAAAAAACAGGTGTCCATTCAGGATAGGTTTGGAACGGTCACAATAGTGATCTCATTGAGACAGAAGTATTACAGTACACTTACAGTAGATACATCTTAATGAAGACATATGTAGTGATAAAAGCAACATTCACAGCTGTGGTTTTGCATCCCTGCATTGAGAAGCAGATGGTTTTGATATTCCAGACATTACAGATTCTCAGACATTATACTCCTAAGACTTCCAGAGGAAGGAGAGCTAGCCAGATGTTTGTATCAGTTGGAGTGAGCACGCTCAAGGCACTTTTAAGACATCTGATGTTTAAATGTAAACGTCTGGGGGGATCCACCAACAGCATCATGCATGGTCCTCTGGTGAGTGGTCATTCAGACTGAGGGTGCTCTGGCTGAAAGGTCTGTGTGTAAGTATGTGATAATTGTGGTGTTTTTTGTAGTCGTTTGTATGATTTGGACATGTCTGTAATAAATTGAATTGAAATTTAATTTTCTCACATGCAGAGAATTAAGCAACTCGATGGAAAGCTTGATCATTTGCCATTGCACAGCTTAATGTAATTTAATGTAAAGAGAGTCCCTATTTATTAAAAAAAGACAAAAAACAAAAACAGTAGATTCAATGATCTGTTTTCCAGATGTTGGCTCATTCCCTGATTGTTAAATAAATAAGTCATGAGTCATGTGTACTGAATCACACACTACAGCACTAAGCTGTAGAGCCTATGGGCTCTATGGGAAAGAGAGAAAAGACTCTAGCTCCACTGTTTTTTACGTGTACATATGCACACACACATGCATGCTTAAACTTGTGTCTGGATGCTCTGAGGAGGTTGATAGGGGTGTCTAGATCACTGGATTCTAGGTCACTGTTGAGGATGATTATTGGTGCCTGGATCAGATTGGAAAACTTAGCACCACTTTAAGTTGGATCACTGATGTTTAGATCACTGTGGTGGGGTGATCACTGTTGAGGATGATCACTGGTGTCTAGATCACTGATGTGAAAGATCACTGTTGATGGTGATTAGTGGTGTTTAGATCACCGATAGTTCTGTACAGTAGATGCTAGGTGACGAATGTGGAAGTGAACAGGTTGAGTGAGTCATGTACGTACCTGTGAAGAAGCCCAGGCACACGTGTGCAAGCCAGAGATCGACGCATGTCGCTGTGAGCACGCTCCATGGCGCCAGCTCTTAGATGGAACTCCTGCCAGCCAAAGTCCCACTCTCTCTTACCACCCTCAGCTAGTGCCGCACAATACACCTTCTGCTTCAGGTGAGGAGGAATCCTGCACACAACAACAACAACAACAACAACAACAACACAGCAATATCAAATAACAACACATACAACACAATAACAACACATAGCCAGCAACCACCAGACAACAGTGATTCAAAAGTAAAACTATACTTCCATTAACTAAACAAAAGTTTGTGCCATTATTGTGTTTTATACTGTATGTTGCCTTCATGTGTCAGTGTCATGTCTTTGTGTATTCAATTGTGGACAGTCTAGGATGTTGGACAAATGCTGTAAAAAAAAACCCACTGTGGAATGAATATTTACAATATCAAGGTGGTCAAACAGGAAATGGAATGAAATACCCCTATTCTAACCAGAAATCCATTTCAGATTGCAATGCAATTTTGCAATTTCCCACTGGCAACTAAATAAGTTGCTAGCAGGTTAGCCCCTATGCCTTTGGGAAACGGACGCCATTAGACTGGACAGCATGTGTGTGACTTACGGGTTTGTGTCTGGCGTTCTCATCCACTCTCTGTACCAGGCAGAGACTAACTGCTTGCACTCAGCCAGTCCAACTTTACATGCCAATGCAATCACATTGGCCTGCAAGTATCTGTAGTCAAGGGAAATCAAATTACACAGCAGGACAATGGAAGATAGATATTAAGGAATTTGTTTCGATTCTGTGTAAGGCATACAGTATATATTCAAGTATCATCTTACTTGTCTGTGTGTTTTGAGGGTACGTCTGCCCAGTTTGACGTGATAGTCTCAAAGTATTTGAAGAGTGGCCGGATCTGTTTTTTTAGATACTCCTAATGCACAAAGCCCGTGACACAGACAAATATAGACAGAGTAGTTTATACAGTATGTGCATTCTGATAATAAGATCTCTTAGTGAATTGCTTTGAATATAAAAACATCCCGTTTTTTTCATCCCATTCATTCATTCATTCATTCATTCATACATTTATTCATTCATTCATTCTTTCAGTCCATCCCCCCCAGCTCACCTGTATGGGGGTGTACACCTGGCTGCGCTCAAACATAAGGATGAAGTGCTCCAGGTTATCCAAGGCTGCCTCCCATGGTAGGAGCTCTCTCTCCTTCCACAGGTATTGAGTCGTACTCAGAGCCAAGCTCACGTTCACCACCTTTGCCCTTCAATTTACACAGTACAGATAGTACTAACCCAATTTTGTCACATGAAAATACTCACTATGGTAAACTATGTTAAAGGTGATGTCACTGTTATATTCCTAGGGATGAACACTCACTCACCTTGCCAGGTGAAATGCATCGTCAATAAGCCGTGCTCTGTTCACTGCTGGGATCACCTGTATTCAATGCAGGAGACACACAGAGGGATGATGGGGGTGGGAGAGGGTGACCCTTACAGACATGTCTCACCTGTCAATACCGTTTTATTGACAACTACTAACCTCATGGTTGGCATCTAACTGGCAATACACCTACTGAGAGGGTAATACAGTGGCTCTCACCTGGCAATGCCCCTATGGCACACAGTATGTCCCTACTCACCTCATGGTTGGGCATCTGGCAATGGCCCTATATGACATGTATGTCCCTACTCACCTCATGTTTGGGCATCTGGCAATAGCCCTACAGTATGGCACATATGCACCTACTCACCTCACCTCATGGTTGGCATCTGGCAATGATCTTATATGGCACATATGCACCTACTCACCTCATGGTTGGCATCGGGCAATGGCCTTATATGGCACATATGTCCCTACTCACCTCATGGTTGGGCATCTGGAAATGGCCCTATATGGCACATATGCACCTACTCACCTGATGGTTGGTATCTAACTGGGTGATGAGTCTGTGCCAGTTGTCCAGGTCATAGTTCACCCTGTAGTAGCCAGTCATGTTCAGGTTGGCCAGTACCCAGTCTGTTTCCGTTTTCATGGCCTCACACACATCTGATTAGGATTGTGCAAAGATTATTCTTACGTGACATGATAGAGAGAGCTCTTGATAAAGCCTCCTCTCACTACATGCTAGTTGGAGAGCCTAGTTCAAGTTCAAGTTCAAGTTTATTTATATAGCACATTATCATACTCAATAGTCATTCAATGTGCTTAAAAACAAAATAAAACAAACAAAAAAAAATATTAAAGAGAAAAAAAAATATATATATATATATATACTTATGATAAAAAAAATGATACTTATGATAAAAGAATGATACTTATGATAAATAAATGAAGATAAAAGTACATATATATTTAAAACAAAAAAGATATTGGTGAAGATAAGTGATGATGTATGATGTAAATAAGATATAAATAAGATATAAATAAAACTTATATCACTAAGACAACTTAACATTATCACATTACCCCAAAAGCGGCTGAGAATAACACAGTTTTTAATTTCTTTTTAAAACAAGCTACTGTAGGTGCAGTTCTGGTTTCTAATGAAAGCTGGTTCCAGCATTTAGCAGCATAATGACTAAATGCCATTTCACCCTGCCTAGATTTTACTCTAGGCACTACCAACAGGGCAGCCTCTGTAGATCTTAAAGACCTTGTAGGTTTGTATTCCTCCAGCAAGTCTGCAATGTATTTTGGGCCCAAGCCATTTAGTGATTTGTAGACTATGAGTAGGACTTTAAACTCAATTCTAAACTTAACTGGGAGCCAGTGTAAAGACTTAAGGACTGGAGTGATGTGGTCTCTTTTCTTAGTCTTAGTTAATATTCTAGCTGCAGCATTTTGAATTAGTTGTATCTGCCTAAGTGACTTTTGGGGAAGGCCAGTGAAAAGAGCATTGCAGTAGTCAACTCTGCAGGATATGAATGCATGGATGAGTTTCTCTAGATCTTTTTTACATACAAAATCTCTCATCTTTGCTATATTCCTAAGGTGCCAGAAAGCTGACTTAGTGATGGTTTTAATGTGATCACTGAAGCTGAGATCACTATCCAGTATCACTCCCAGGTTTTTGACTTTGGATTTGGTGTGAAGTGCTCTGGATTCTAAATAGCCACTAAGCTTCAGTCTCCCCTCTTTGTTCCCAAAAATAATAATTTCAGTCTTATCATTATTCAGTTGTAAGAAATTCTGTTGCATCCAGCTATTCACTTTTTCAAGGCAGAGACACAATGTCTCAATTGGGCTTATGTCACTAGGTGAGATAGCAATGTAGATCTAAGTGTCGTCAGCATAGCTGTGATATAGGACCTTGTACTCAACAAATATTTTACTAAGGGGAAGCATATACAGGTTGAATAAAGAGGACCTAGAATGGACCCCTGTGGCACCCCATATTGCATGGTGTTTTTCTCTGATACATGGTTGCCAATAGAAACAAAATATTCCCTGTTTTCAAGATATGACCTAAACCATCCTAGGACATTTCCAGATAGTCCAACAGAGGTTTCCAACCTGTCAATTAGTATTTTATGGTCTACAGTGTCAAAGGCTGCACTTAGATCAAGCATCACAAGAATAGTGTTTTTTCCTAAGTCTGTATTCAGACGTATGTCATTCAATACCTTAATTAAAGCAGTTTCAGTACTATGTTGTTGTCTAAATCCTGACTGGAGGTTGTCATAAAAACAATTGGTGGTTAAATAGTTGTTGATTTGCCTACAAACTCAACTCCATAAATGTGTTTGTTGTCAGTTCAACTCACTAAACAAATGTGTTAGGGAGGTACACAGATGTAGAAAAGATTTTCCAGGACTGAAAAAAAGCTTCTTCAAATAGTCTGAATAAAGAAAATAAAACATGCCACTGGAGAAAATGGGAAAACCTTGACAGTCTTACTCTTATACCTGAATTATTTAGAAGCCAGATCCTATTCTTCTCCAGGCCAGCTTTCATCCATCGTACAGGGACAATCCACTCATACCTTCAGCAGATAAGAAGCTAATTTCACCCATGTTATCAGTCCACCACAGTACAAATGGCCATTAAAAAAGCATTTATCATTCTACAACTGCTGCCTCGTGCGTATTTGCATACTCGTAAATGGACGGCCTTTGCACCACGGCATCAGGATCGGACAGGAAGTGCTTTTGGCTGACAGTGCCTGTAGCGGTGTCAATGGTAACCAGAGGATAGCCCATCTGGAGTATCCAGCGGTCCATGATGGTTGAAACAGATGCAGGGAGTTTGAGTTCAGGAGAACCATCCACAGCCTGGCAGTGAAGCACACAATTACAGAATCACTTCAGTGCAGTGACTGGTATTCTGCCAGGTGTTTAAGTCCAAAAAAGTGCTTAGCTCCATGCATTTCTGCCTGCACTAAGCATTCTTTTGAACTTTAGCACCTGGGAGAATACTGCCTTATGTAAAGGTTGAGGGTGTGGGATGTAATGTGTGTACAGATTATCTATCTTGTTCACTGTTGGGCAAGTTACTGCAAAACTGTAATGCGTTATTTATTACTTGTTACTGACATTTTAAATTAGTCCCTTACATTACAATCTAAGTGTTTTGAAAATGTAAGGCGTTACATTACTGTTGCATTACATTTAAGTTACTCTTCGGGTCCCACGGTAGACTAGGTAGAAGGTAGACCTTCACTAATTCGTTATGAATGTTGAGAATGACAAGCGGAGACTGTAAAGTTCTACATAAATTCCGGTACAGCAGACATTTTGCCCTTGCTGAACTCTCTGTGATTTTTGGCGAATTTGTATCAGGGAAAAAACACCACTTCATTCCAAGTTAAAAATGCATTGTAACTTGAGTTACTCACAATTGTACCGAGTAAAATATTACCAATTTTGTTTCTGTAATGCCTTACATTACCAAGTTACCACAAAAAGCAATGCACTACAGTAATTAGTTACTTTTGTAACTCGTTGCTCCCAACACTGATCTTGTTTTTGTTTGTCTGTGTAACAGATGCCAACTACAGTATGTGGGCTCGCTGGCGGTAGTATGTGTTAAATCTCAAACCCTGGCCTTAGAACACACCTCTGGAAGTCTGGGCTTTTAGCTCAGTGGTGAGAGCATTCATCTCCCATGCTGTGGGAGACAGGGTGGCAAATTCGAGACCAGTGAATGGTCAAACTGACCCCAGCTTCATTTGTTTGTTTGTTTGTTTGTTTTGTAATAGTACAGATAACGTTCAATGTGAACACAATATAACAACAGTTCAACATGACGCAACAAAACAACAAAACAACTCAGGCATTCATCAAGGTGGCACTTACATTTTGCAGATGCTGCCAAAGGTCTGCAGGTGCTACACTGTTGTACGAAAACTGCTTCAGGTAGGTCTGCAGGGAGAGGTAGCACATTTAGCCTAGCATGGGTAGGGTAACTGTGTTTGAAAGAATGGTCACTGTCCTCTGACGACCCCTCATTCTTTGCGCTCTCAGTTAAGGATCTACTGTATATGTAGCACTTGTGGGTTAAAACCACTGTATGGCAAAATACCTACAGTAAGAGCTGTATTATCCAGCATCTTATCCTAGCAATCTATGTTGTGGTTTCTGTATTCAACGCAATTGAATGAGAAGCTCAAAGTCTCTCAAACACTCCAAACAAAAGTCAGAGTGGACAGAATGCAGAGAGAGAGAGTGACAGAGAAAGACGAAAAGAAAGAGACATAGAGCAGACAGGCAAAAATGTGAGCATGCACTCACAAGCACACAGAAACAGAAAGAGAGAGAGAGAGAGAGAGAGAGAGAGAGAGAGAAGAAGAAGAAGAAGAAGAAGAAGAAGAAGGGAAGCAGACAGGCATGTTAGTTCAACACCCTCCCTCTCCAACACACAGACAGTGACTCACCCTCAGGCCCTGGAAGAACACCGTCTCAGTCAGGAAGTTTGACAGCATGTGCAGCACCAGCGCTCCCTAGAACAGACACCATACTAGAACCAATCAGACACCGTTCTAGAACCACTCAGTCACCACACTAGAACCACTATAGAACCACTCAGTCACCACACTAGAACCACTCAGTCACCACACTAGAACCACTAAGGCACCACATCAACTGAAGCTGTGTCATCTTATATCAATAATTCATGTTCATGGTCTTAAAGCATTGCGGCTCTTAGAGGAACTACAGATGTGCTATATAAATAAACATGACTAACTATGAATATGATCACATGTCACATGATCAAGTCACATGATTTTGAACTTGTGAAGTCACAGTAACTCATTGAGATTCATTGAGAGTCATTTTATGTAACCCATGACAACATGTCTGTTGTTGTGTTGTTGTTGTTATTACAGTACCTTGCTGTATGTGATTTGTGTAAACATGAGTTCGATGTCCCCCGGGGTCTTGACCTCCTCCTCAGGGCAGGACAAAGGGCGTGAGTCCACCTGAGCATCCTGTTCCATTATCTCTTTGGGGTACAGGAGCAGCATCATGTCCATCTACACACACACACACACACACACACACACACACACACACACACACACACACACACACGACACAATGCAACACACGTGCACACACACACACATAAACGTCATGTCAATCGACAACACACACACTACACAATGCAACATAAACGCGCACAGGCACACACAAATGGACATGCGTGCGAGCGCGCGCGCGCACACACACACACACACACTCGCATTCACACATTATGTCCATCTACAATCATACACAATGAAAGCCACACACTTGTAACACATCATGCCTGTCTGCAAATGCACACAGCACACACCGATAACATCTTCTGGCCCTCTCACATACATAGCCTACTTTCTCCTCTCACATGCATGTAATTTGACTGTTACATAGCCTATATATTCTATACCTTACACATGTAGCTCCCTCAAAAATGATTTAGTGTGTACTGTGCTGTGTGAGTCTGTAGAGGAAACTGTTATACGTACCAGGTCCATATCTGGGTTGATGTTGTTTGAGACCACATAGGACATATAGGAGGCAAAGCCCTCATTCAGCCACAGGTCATTCCACCACTTTAACGTCACAAGGTTGCCAAACCACTAAACACATCAAATGCAATGTTATAAAATACTGCACATCACAGAGGGGAAAAAGTTGCCAAACCACTAAACACATCAAATGCAATGTTATAAAATACTGCATATCACAGAGGACAAAAGAGCAGTCATTTTCAAAGGAGTGTTTGTAGAGGACAGAGGTGCTTACACAAAATCCAACTCCCTATATTGACCAACAAAAGACTACAAAGAAGATAAGATAAGATATAAGATAGTAAATTCCAGTCATCCCGAAGGAAATTCAAGCATCCCGTAGCATCGATAACAAGACGCACATAGGCCTACATATGATCAATCACAAACAATTACTGTCCTGTCAAGGTTGCCAAAATACTGGACACCTCAACAGGCAAAGGCAAGATACAAGATGTAGCAAGTAAAAGACAAAGATTACCGGTAGTAATATTACTGTTGAATTTCTGGCGTATTCAGACATTACCGTATGGACGAGCTCATGGGCCACGGTGATGGTCACCCACTCTCTGTCCTTGTGGGGAGACACCAGGGGGTCGTACCAGAGAACCAGCTCCCTGTACGTCACCAGACCCCAGTTCTCCATGGGGTAAGCACTATAGTCTGGCAAAGCCACTTGGTCTAGAGGGAGAGGGAGTGGGAGAGAAGGAGAGGAGAGAGAAAGAAGGATAGTGCAATGAAGAGAGAGAGAGAGAGTGAGAGAACAGAAAAGAGAGGGGGAGAGAGAGAAAGAAGGATAGGATAATGAGGAGAAAGATAGACAGAGAAAAAAAGAGCGGGAGAGAGAGGAAGGGTTATAGGTATAGGTCTAAGATATTATGTAATATTTTCTTAATTATACAGTATATAATTGTAGTCAATCAGTGTAATCATCATGACTTCAGGCATCACCACATGCACTTGTGTATCACTGTGAAGGCATGCAAGTGTTTCTGTACCATACTTAGTCAGGGGGAAAGTAAGGTTAAACATGTCCTCCAGATGATGTAGGAGGGGCACTGTAGTATTGAGAACATAATCTCCATAGCGACCGACCAGGAAGTTCCTTTTTGCCCACAGACGAATCTACAATAATAAAATAAAGGAGATAGATTTGTTAGATGTGGCTGTTAAGTACAGTTTTAATATTATTATAATTACTATGTGTAGGGTCCTATCTAGTGAATTTACCAGAACTTGAGGAATGTCCTGTGTTTTAATGTGAGAATAGTCACAAACAACAAAAGCCAGAAGGTAGGTTGACATCAGTTTGGTTGGATTGAAGGTTGTTTGAGAAACATCTTGACCACCAATAGTGATGTTTACCATACCTGTGAAAACAACAACAATACAAAAACATTGAAGCTGATATGACAGTAAATGATGCAGTCACACTACTTTTCAGTTCTACCTATCTTTGATAGAACTGTAATATACAGATTTCACACCTTGGTATTAGGCATGTGTTTACAAGATGCAAATGATAATGTTATAGCCTAAATCTCAAATTTTAGCATTAGGCTTGCAGGTAGGTACTGACATAATGTGATAATGGAAAGGCTCCACGGTTCTATTTAGTAGTTATTCCTGAAGGAACTTGTTGATCAATTGGGCTAAACCACTATTTTCTGTCCATGTACTATTCACATGTCCAGGTCAAGTACTGTGCACTATGTGTATGGACTGAATGGAGAGCTACTGCACATGGCTACTGAATGATGAGCCATTTTCTAAATATAACCAAATAAAAGTTCACTGTCAGATTCATGGACAGTCTCTTCTGGTCTCATAGTATCTAAGTTTTTTTGCTCTGTGTGAACTGACCGTCCGTGTGAGCACAGAACAAATATTTACCCGAGCTCCACATCAGTCAGGAGTTAAGCTGCATGCCCCACTGACCTGCTTCCATGCCGTTGGACAGAGCCACAGTCCCTCGCTCGTGGATGATGGTGACGTGGAAAACAGCCTTCAGTGCCGGCTCATCAAAGCAGGGGAACACCTCACGGGCATCCGTGGGCTGCAGGTGGGACGCAGCGACCACTCTGGCGGAGACGACACAGAGGAAAGAGCTGGAGTCAACTCGAATACGAGTTAATATGGCCTCAAGAAGGGGCAACACATTTAAAGGTTTAATAAGCTTGAGCTGAGAGAGTCCCAGAACTTCAGATCAAACAAACTTCATTACTGTAAGATGTAAGTGGAAAAGGTTGAACTTATTTACAAACAAATGAATACATATGCTCACCTTTGCATATATTTTTGTTCACGGAGCTGAATGTAGAAAAAAATCTAACTTTGTTTTTGTTTTTGACCCTGTGGGATCTATTCAGTGTTCAAAGCTACAATACAGCATGTAGCTGAACTTGAATGGAGGAAGTAGAAGTAGGAGTAAATGTGTTGTAAATGTGTTGGCAGAAGTAAGAGTTGAATGCAACACTGCACTACTTTCTCTCTCGCTCTGGCTATAACTAAAAAGTGAGGCTCTTTCACACATTGTCTACATTGATGTACCTTTGGAATTTGGTATTACATTGTATTTATGTAGATATTTTAATATCTACATTGTAAATACAATGTAATATATATAATATATATAATATATGTAATATATATCCATTATAAAACTAGAAAAGCGCTCAGAGAGCGCAGACCTCCGCCAAGACAATGTGGTCACAGATGGTGTTCTGGTTCACCGATCGCCACCAAAATCGAATCACTTCTTACTTGTCCCAATACACATGTTGTCCGAATTTCATCCAAATCCGTGCAGTACTTTTCGAGTTATCTTGCTCACAGACAGACACACACACACACACACACACACACACATACACACACACTCACACATGCCGAGCAAAACATAACCTCCTTGGCGGAGGTAATAAATATAAACCATCTACTATGTAAACACATATTAAAAAAATTATAAAAAGTTCTTACTTTGATTCTGCACCCTCACTGTAGGGACTTCTGTAGAAGCCATTAAGGTCATCAGCCAGTTCTCCCTGAAAGCTGCTGGAGAGTTGGTAGGTCTTCCCCGGCTCCAGTTTGCCATTGAGCTGGATGACCAGGTACTGTGTTGTCTCCTGGAGCCATGAGCTCTTAATAGTTGGAGCTGCTGCACCGTTAAGTCCAGTCAGTGTAGCATGATGGCCCCCAGGTGTGGTGTACTCAAGCTTGTTGGAGTGAATGAGGATCAGGTCAGTCTCCTTCACACACTCAAAGTCCACAGTGGACTCACCAGTGAAGATGTACAGGCCGCGTTCGTTCGGTGTCAGCCGAGGCCAGAGGCTGATCTTGTATTGGATCGGAGACAGAGTGTCCGGCAGACGGTATCTCTCCCAGGGCTGAAGGGTCACGGGGGTCACGGTGGTCAGTGCCTCTGACTTCACAGACAGCAATGCGTCCTCCCCAGCGACTCCTAATCCTGCCGTCATAGTAACAGCCACGGCAGCAGTGACTTGGCTCAGCAGTACTAGTAAGGCAGCGGGTCCAGGTGCAGATGGGCCTCTCATCGTCTCTCTCTCTCTCTGACCTCAGAGGCCCAAAGACAACAGTAGTATGGTCTGAGGTGAAGGGCATTTAGAGTGAACTTTCAAGTATGTGTGTGTGTGTGTGTGGTGAGAGAAGGGGGGTCTTGGGCACATGCAACACATGTGAGCCAATAGGGGTGTGTTATATTAGCATATTAGAGTGTGTGTGTGTGTGTGTGTTTGTGTGTGTGTAAAGTGGGCGGGGGGAGGGGGGCCTTGCAGCAGTGGATATGAGCCAATAATAAGTGTGTTATATTTTAGGAGGATGTGAAAGTGCTGATGGCTGTGATGAAATATGTCCTTCATGTTGTTTGCATTAAGGTGATATTCTCAGTACCATCTGTGCCAAAACAAAGTGTACTTTTGTTTCCCTTCCTGTTCCTCTACAACCCCCCACCCCCCACACCAACGCACCAATACACACACACACACACACACACACACACACACACACACACACACACACACACACAGATTCACAAGAAACAATTTGACCTCTGCCCCATGTCAGTGCACACATAGGATAGTATTCTCCCATATTCTTAGGCCTTAGCGCTTAGCTGAAATGCATGGAGCTGGCATCCGTTTCCCAACAAGTTAGCAACTTTGTTAGTTAGCAATAGGAAATTGCATTGCAACCAACATAGTTGCTGTCTTAGTTAGCAACTATGCTTTTGGGAAACAGGCGCCTAAGCATTTTTTGTTTTGTTTTGTTTTGTTTGTTTATTACCTTAAGCACCTGGGAGAATACCACCCATAATGTAGGAAATAAACATGGTACGCTTATAAGATATGTTTTGACAAGATGTAAAGAAAAATCGTTGCTCTATTCACCTAGCCTGACAAGCCAGACTATCACATAAAATGTATAGTCTGGCCACGAGTGATAGACCCTTGGGTAAGACGGCTACAAACAAACAGAGCAACTAATAAGCTGATTCAAACAACACTAAACCCTGTTTGGATAGAATGTTGTGTCTGGCTAAACACCACAATGTCTGAATACAACCTAGAGTGTTAGACTGGATAGACAGCTCAGATACCACCGATGTCTGAGTACAACCTATGGCTGATGGCAAGACGTACTGAGCGCATTCAATTTGCTACCGCTAGAGTGCGTCTAGGCAACTATTCACCTAGACGTGCATTTTTAAACATTAAGTATCACAGCAATTTTGTGCAACAAGTTTGCATTGTAAATTCCGGACCTGATTGATACATTGTTTTTTGTTTTGTTTTTCACCATAATCACCATCCCATGATAACACTTCTAAAATGGTCTCCTCCATTGTAAAAAAACATATACTGTAGCCTTTTCAAGGCTGACTAACTGTAATATATCGCTTTTTACATACGACCCACAAATGATCACCTTGGTGGAGTAATTTGATTTTTTTTTAATAAAAATAATGTGAAACAGAATATTGATACATAAAAGAGAAGCTTTGCGGAAAGTTTGATTTAGCATTTCTTTGTCTGTGAGGTCGAGATCGATCGAGACCCGACTAGATGTTCTGTAGCACAATATCTGTTGTCATTAAACACTGAGAGACTGACAAGGCCACCTGGAAGCGGAGCAGTGGAAAGGCGCCCGGTCAGGGGAACTGCAGTCTGCGTTGCCAAATGAAGGAAGTGTTTTCCTGTCCACAAGTGCACATGAGGATACAAGCCCTTGCACAATTACAATAACAAACACACAGCTAGTCCCACAGGCTCAGGAGCTGGAGCACGCTTGGACCAGGCTTGGCTCAGATTTGGCACAGTTGCGTTTTTCGGTCCGGCTGCTGCACAGATGATTGATTGATTTAGCCATTTAATTGATGTTCTTATCCAGAGTGATTCACAGGTTAATTACACAGACAGTCCTCCAGGAGGCATGAGGGGGTTCACTGTTGGCGGCAGGTCTTGGCATTGGTATCCGTAACAGTCTGGCTCAGAGACTTGTGTAGAGAGAGTTCGGCCAACTGGAATCATGGGACCCACCATCACGATGATTCTACAATGTAATTCTACATTCACATGTTACTGGCTGCTAAAAGTGATGCAAAGGGGGCGCTGTGGCTCTGCAGATTTGTGCATCGTACCATAAATGCGGGGACCCGGGTCCAACCTGAGGTTATTTCCCGATCCTTACCCATCTCTCTCTCCCACTCATTACCTGCCACTCTCTCTACTATCCTATTGAATAAAATGATGAAAAAAATATTTAAAGAAAAAAAAGAGGTGATAAAAATTGTGAAAATAAATCTTTTATTTTACATATCACCTCTTTGCCCCTTAGAATAACATTATAGAATCCTCAGATGGTGGGTTACAACATGGCGGAGTTGGCCAAATTCTCTTTATATATGGCCTATTAGACACTTGGAAGTCCAGTTCTGTATCCACTGGGCCATCCATATCCCCATCCCCACGGGTCTGCTGTGCTATGAGGCTGATTCAGTCTTGAACCAGTCCAGCAAAAGCTTCTTGTTCTCGGCCACCCATTTGATGTTGGCTGTGGTCTTCTCTATGGCCTGGTCTAAAGCTGCCTTACCAGAGCCCAGTTCAGGATGGTCCCTTTTGAAATCCAGCAACTGTAAAACACACAGTGCACTTATTATAACTTATGTGTGTGTGTGTGTGTGTGTGTGTGTGTGTACGTATATGTGTGTGTGTGTGTGTGTGTGTGTGTGTGTGTGTGTGTGTGTGTGTGTGTGTGTGTGTGTGTGTGTGCATGCATGTGCGTGTGTGTGTGTGTGTGTGTGTGTGTGTGTGTGTATTTGGTGTTGAAGTCCTGTATGAACAGAAGTGAAGCTAACTGATGTGATGTGCGTTACCTGCTGAAGCTCATACTCTGTGGAGAAGCGTCTACTCAGAGCACTGATGAGAGAGGAGAAGGAGAAAGAGCCACCCCCAAACCTGTGGAGGAAGGAAGGACATACACTATCAATCTGTTCGTTCCATGATCAACTACAACAAGCCCATGTCTTGGGAGTCGAACACTCTAACCACTGAGCCGAAAATCTCAGGTTTCCACCCCAAGGGTCAGAAGTGTTCTTAAAGGAGAGTACCAGAGTGAATTCAAACATAGCCCTGTTGAAAGAGCTTGCTAAATGCGCTAGTTAGCCAGTGGAACAAAATAATTTGGTACAGCACAAAACAGACCGAACACGAATGCAGAAGCGAACAGGCACTTTACACTGAATCAATGGGACCTAACTGTTGGAAACCGAAAGTAAGATCTGAGGTTACATTGACTCAATGTAAAGTGTTTCGTGTTCGCGTTAGGTCTGTGCTGTTCGAAATTCTTTCATTCGAAATATATTGCTGTTAGAAGGCTCGCGCAGCAGGGCTATGCTTAAACTTACTCCAGTATATTGCTTTAAGGCTAGAGGTGTGAGGATTTACCACTTCCTGCCGGCAGCTAGCCCAGACAAAGTGGCATCCATTATATTTGCATGTGGCAGATGCTACATGACTTGCATTTGTCAACAATCAATGACATCAGTCTCCTTTAGAGCAACCCGTAGAGTTAGGGTTAAGTAGCCTTGCTCAAGGAAACTTAACAGCCAGATTCCTTAACCCCTAAACCACCACTGCCCCAAGGCTAAAGGTGCCCAATTAAATGCCCAGCAAAGTTAAATGAAGTAGAAAGTGAACTAAAGTGATTGTGTGATTTGACTGCGTGGCCCAGACTCTCCCATGTTTGGACTGAAGATCTTATTTGGCCATATAAGGATTAGAAATAAATTTTGGAAAAAAAAATGCATTTCTAGGGAATAGTTCACATTTAGCTGCCAGATGTTTGGCAAGACAATTCATATTCTTTATTGTGTTACAGATTCCCATTGTGTGTGTCTGCTACTGTATACTCACTCCTTGAAGATAAAGTCCCAGTTGGACCTGAAGAAGCCCCATGCAAAAGACTGGCCGATCACATTGTTGGCAATGTAGCCAATGGTAGATGTGGCATCTTGCTTGCGGATTTTAGCAGGATCCAGAGTGTACTCCAGGTACCTGTCAACACACAGAAATGATGAGTTATCGCTACCAAGTTAGCTTGTGTCCTCCATCTTTCTTTAAAACACTCTGAGGTCAGGGGAATCTCAGTCATTTTTCAACACATGTTTTTTTTTATTTATTCCAGCTCACCAGTCTTTCCAAAAGTTCTAAGTGAAAAGTGCTCAGTGTCTGTAAGGCTGCCAATGGCATTGGACCTTTTGTGTTCTTTAGGACTGAGAAAAATCAGAAATGAAAGCCTTGTTTTTTGTATCTAGATATTTTTATGAATGGATATTTTATTATCTGTTTGGACTTTTGTTTATGTAACCAGTTTTATGCACCTCGAATGGATATCATTAAAGACACCCTCCAAACTGGTGATTATTCAAAACACTGGATTCTGTGGGTACGTGTAAACTCAAAGTTCCCCCAGTCTTTCCAAAAACTCTCCACGGAGTGAAAAGTGTTGAGTGTCTGTGAGGCGCCTAGTACCAATTCCCCAATTGCCTCTTTGGAAGTGTGTGTGTGCTCTTAGTAAAAAGTGTTGAGTGTGTGTGAGTGTGTGTGTGAGCTCTAAGTGGAAAGTGTTGAGTGTTTATGAGTAGCCCATTGGCAGCAGACCTGTTGAGCAGCCAGGGTACTTTGGTGCAGGCCAAAGCGGAGCGCAGTCTGGCAGCCTCGGAGGCCACCGTAGCGTTCTTGAGCATCGCCCAGCCAAAGTCCCACTCCGCCTCTCCCCCCGCCGCAATGGCCTTGCAGTACACCACCGACTTCAGGTTTGGGTCAATCCTGCGGAAAATACAATGAGATGGGATGGGATAAGAGATGGGATTAGAGACATACCAGAGAAGAACACACTGAGGACTGACTCAGAAAGCATATTGGCTAAATTGAATCAAAAAAAGAAAGCATATTTGCTGAATGTGCCTAAAGTGTATTGGCTTAGATTTGGTTACAGTTGGAGGAGGGTGGGGATGCAACCAGATAGCAAAAACATTTTGATGCTGTTTCTCCCTTGCGTGGTCAACACAATGACCAAACCTGCACATCAAATCAAAGTGCATAAAAAGTCCACACCATTTCCGGTGCATTTACTGCCATAGTCTCAGTGGATGATATTTCAGATATATTCAGTAGGCTGTTTCACTTGGTTTTTTTCAGAAATCAATGCTAGATTTGTGAGAAAGATTTACTACTAGATTGTGATTTTCCCATGAAAGGAACACACTGTATTTGTTGGCTGCCAATATACACCACATTGCATCTCAGTCCTTGGAGAAAATGGTAAATGGACTACATTTATGCAGCTCTGCAAAGCACTTTACAATATATGCCTCACACTCACCCATTCACTCACACCAGTGGCCGACGCTGGCATGTAAAGACACTTCGATGGGGCTCAAACCTGCAACCCTCTGCTTACCGAGTGGCAGCCCTAACACCTGCGCCCCACCCCCACAACCTTCCCCAGAGAACTTGCCTGTTGTTGTGCGGTTCCTTCATCCACTGACGGTACCAACTGAGAACCTGGTCATTACTCCCTTCAACTCCAGTGCTGCAGGCCCAAGAGACAGCAATGCCTCTTGTGTATCTATACATAGACACACACACGCATACACACGCACATATGCATATGCATATGCATACACACACACACACACACACACACAAACATTCAGAAACAGCACAAACAATCTCAGAACGAACTGATGAAATGATCATCTAAACGAACGCAAAACCAAACCATATCAAATCAAGCTGTTATTGTTACAACTTGTTGAAAGTTTTACAACCTATAACTCATAATTACGCAAGTGTCTTCAAGTGAAATCATGTTTGCTCTCTGAATAATGGGCTGTAATGGACAAGCCTGACTCCATGTGGGCTATGACTCTATGACACTGAATGAGGTGAATGTTTGATTACGCCATAGTGTGGCTCAGGGGTCTGTCAGTCTGGAAGTGCTCGTAGAGGGGCTGGACCAGCTTCTTGAGGTACGCCTACAGAGGGGAGAAGAGACAGTGGAGGAGGATTTGATTTTGATATCTTCCTGCTCAAGTAGATCTGGAGTGGAGTGAAGTGAAGTGTTTTTTCTCTCCTCACACACAGACACCCACCCACACCAACACACACACACAGACACACACACACAGACACACACACACACACACACACACACACACACACACACACACACACACACACACTGCATACATACACACATACACACACACACACACACACACATACTGCATACACACACACACACACACACACACACACTGCATACATACACACATACACACACACACACACACACACACACACACACATACTGCATACACACACACACACACGCACACCTTGTAACTTCTTCATGTACTGAACATAGCTTTGATTGAAAATATTAAAAAGACGAATAAGTGTAAAGTAATTGTGCGTAATTCTGTACCAGCATTGGTCCATAGACCTCTGTGCGGTCGAACATTTGGAAGAAGTAGTAGAGGCTGGAGGAGGCGGCCTCCCAGGGGATGTACTCTCTCTCCTGCACCAGGTACCTGGTGGTCTTTAGGGCCATGGTGACGTCCAGCATCCTAGCCCTGCAGCCAGCACAGGGAACACAAGCAGAGAGGGTCTTAGTGGAGAGAGGGGTGCAAATGCTCATTAAGTTCAGTGTTATATTTTCACAAGCTCTCATACACTGATATGCACTTATAATGCAGTTATGCAGACCGGAATTACTCACATTTAAACTTATGCTGCATCGGATAACTCAGTATGATGATATAAAAATGATATAAGGACTGTCATACTACCGACACTTTTGAGTGACAAGAAATTCCATCTTGCATGCAATCCAACACAGCCTAACCAGAGGCCGATGGGTCAATATTTAAACACTAGAGAGAAGCAGCATTGCAATAGGCTACTGGATAACCAGAGGATTTGATTTTGGGGAGAATGATGGAGAGAAGCAGCGATCCAATACAGTGTAACCAGAGGATGATGGGTACTGTAGATGTTTAAACATGGGAATGAAAGTGTAATGAAAGCATGCACATCCCAAAATTTGAAACTGAGAGCAGGACTGAAAAAGGAAACCCCAATGTACAAGGGAAAAGACCGCATCAAACAGAATTTGTTGAGGAATTTTTGGGAGCAAATTCTGGTTGAAGCAGACTTTTTCCTTGTACACAGATATTGGAGAGAAGCAGCATTGCACTGCATAACCAGAGGCTTTGATATTGGAGAGGAGCAGCACTTGTCCAAGAGAAGAGAAATTATGACTTACTTTGCCAGACTGAAGGCATCATCTATTATCTGGGCTCTATTGATGACGGGGATCACCTAAACAAATATTGCAGTTATTGATCAACCCATCTGATTACTGTAATCCTTTAAACTGGCTTAATCCTTTAAACTGGCCTGTTAAGAAGATAGCTATTAGCTACATTTGTCATCCAAAGTAAAGTTATGAAAATAAACTCTTTCAACTTTCAACTTCAAGTCTCATTTAGAAAACAAAACATTTCCAAAACATTTCCATGGAGCCTCCTGCATGTGAAACTGGGATGACATAAAGCAGAGCTCAGATAAGGAGCAGTTTCATCCTATCTTTAGAGAAACGGAAAGAATCTTGTGTACAGTTTGTGGCACCTTGACCTTGAGCAGAGGTCAGAGGTCATCTGTTTACCTGATGATCAGCGATCAACTGAGCAAAGAGACGCTCCCAGTTGTGCTGGTCGTAGTTAACCCTGTAATAGCCAGAGACGTTGAGGTTGGCTAAGATCCACATGTTCCCACTTGTTTTCATTGGCTCAAACACAGCTGAGATAAGAAAGAGAGAGAGAGAGAGAGAGAGAGAGAGAGAGAGAGAGAGAGAGAGAGAGAGAGAGAGAGAAGGGGAGAGAGAGAGCGTTGTCTTGAGTTCTGTGACTTCTTTGTAACCTCATATGAGGTAACCCAGGCTTTCTCAACATCTCAACCTCCAGCGTACTTTAACCTGCAGATTCCCAGGCT
>JAODXP020007506.1:0-20000 GCA_027497455.2 Sardinella longiceps | reverse complement strand
TTGAATGAGTGAGTTAATGAGTGAGTGGTTGAGTGAGTAAGTGAGGGATTGAATGAGTGAATGAATGTGTGAATGAATGAATGAATGAACAAATGAATGAATGAGTGAGTGAGTGAGTGAGTGAATAAATGAGTGAGTGAGTGAATTGGTGAACAAATGAATGAGTCTCTCTTTATGCAGATACCCTCTTACCAGATTTGGAGAGGGGATAGCTGGTGTTGTAGTATCTCTCAAAGAACTCCAGCATGCGAAGGGTTACATTGAGGGCGTAGGTCCCCTGTCCTAATTCCAGTGCCTTTTTCCTGGCCCAAATACGAACCTGTCGCATGAAAAAAAAAAAAAAAAAAAAACAGAAAAGGAAAAAAAAATTAACATTTCTCGTCCAAACCTCCTTGGCCCAAAAAACTCTCTGAATGTGGACAGAGTGGGTGAGACGGAAGTGTGAGTGTGTGTGTGTACAGTATATGTGTGTATGTGTGTGTGTGTGTGTAAAAGAGAGAGAGAGAGAGAGAGAGAGAGAGAGAGAGAGAGAGAGAGAGAGAGAATGTGTGTGAAAAGGCGTTTTTAAAAATGAGCTGCCTTCCTTATTACACCCATGTGGGAGTCAGTCACTGGTAATATAGTTCATTATTATCACTAAAAACATTATCAAAAACATTATTCATCTCACACGGGGCCAAAATCACTCAAGCGTGCCTTGCCTTGCCTTGTAAATTAGAACTTCATGTACTCAGCTGGGAATAAGAATGTGTGGAAATAATCACCAGCGTTGTAGATCCTGTTTCGTCTTTTGTGATGGAGCCAAACTCTGACACGATGAAGGCTAAGATGTACGTGGACATGCGCTTCGTGGCCTCAAACCTGGTGATGAGCACATCTGTACCATCAAGAGTCGTCCTGAAGGTAGCTGAGGTGACAACAGTTATGAGTTTTTTAGTCAGTTTGTTCCACCAGGACTCTAGCTATTGAATTAGATTACATATGGTGTATCAAATTTGTTGTATTCATTAAGCAACCCTCCCTTTAACCCGGCATGTTAACAAGTCTTCTCAACAAAGTGGGGCTGCTGCTTGCAAATGTACTGCCATCAAACTCCATCAACATGTTGACTGTTAGCACCCTGACCCTCCAGCCAAAATAATTGCCCACCACTGTCCTAGATGCTATTAACAATATTAGCCCAATTAAACGTTTACAGCAGCTGCTGATGAGCCTGAGAAGGTAAATGCTTTTAATTTAAGTGTATGAAGTTCATTTCTACAAGGGGCTATGACACATATTCAGACAGCTGGTTGGAAACTATCAATGGAAAGCTAACTGTGTTGTCATGTGGAGGACAGTGATTAGATAATACTGGAAGTGGGATTCAAGATCATTGGCTTCTCTGAGTCAGCCCTCTCTCAGGTTGGGAAGAGACGTGTCACAATGCCTCTTTGTTCTGTTTGGTCTGTCACCATGGTTACCCGTGTACCTCTCTTACCAGCATCCCGGCCATTGGCCAGAGCGATGGTTCCAGGTGGGTGGATTAGGACTATGTCAAAGACAGCCTTCATGGCGGGTTCGTCAAAACACGGGAATGCTTTCCTGGCATAAGTGGCCTGCATCTGAGAGGTAGCCACAATCCTAGTGGAAAACATACCATGCTAATGGTTAGCAGATTGAGAGGCTGAGGAGGATGCCCAGTTTACAGCTAAAGTTGATTTTTTTAAAGGATTCATCTACATTCAAATGGCAATGAGTTTTCAATTTTTTTTTTTTTTAAATGATGGATGCACCATTGCGGACCAATGGATTCCAATAACAATGAGTCACATTCACCAACCATTCTTATGAAGTAATTTGTTCTTAAATTCCACCTACTTTGTTTTTAAGAAGATTTGTATTCACCAATACAGGTTTTTAAATGAAACATTAAGAATAAAAAGATATGACTGAATGAGACCCAATCTCTCTACAGACAGAGAGGATTTTAGATGTTATTGGACCTTTAAGCAACTGAATTTTTGACTTCAGTGAAGTGGGTCTATACTACTACTAAGTAGGAACTCTACTAAGTTTCTGACATCCCGAAGTGAAGCAATGATTCTTACTTTCTGATACCATCTTCTGTATATTCACTTCTGTAGAAACCTTCCAGGTCATCAGCCAGTTCTCCCTGAAATTTGGTGAACAGTCGGTAGGATCTCCCTGGGACTAGTTTGCCATAAAGCTGGATGACCAGGTACTGTGTTGTCTCCTGGAGCCATGAGCTCTTAATAGCTGGAGCGGCTCGACCGCTAAGTCCAGTAAGTGTAGCATGATGACCCCCAGGTGTGGTGTAGTTGAGCTTGTTGGAGTGAATGAGGATCAGGTCAGTCTCCTTCATACACTCAAAGTCCACACTGGAGTGACCAGTGAAGATGTACAGGCCGTGCTCGTTCGGTGTCAGTCGAGGCCACAGAGTCACGTTGTAGTGCACTGGAGACAAGGTATCTGGCAGACGGTACCTTTCCCAGGGTTCTTTGGGCTCGGGGGACGGAGTGGGACCCACCACGGGCCCCCCACCCCCCTCTGCCCCCCCTCCACCTGCAGTGCACTTGTTTTTGGAGTAAGCCACCGATAAGGCAAAGATGGTTACGGCAGCGGTGATGGCCATCACAGCGGCGATCAGAGCGACAGTCCTGCTGACATAATACCCCTGAGACATGGCTGTGGGATGGTACAGTGGAGACCACTGTGTGGGAATAGAGCACTGTTGCTTGATATGCACTTAGCTAAGGACTAGGAAGTTGGCCTGGGACTGAGCTGAGGCACCATGCTTTGTCTTCAGGTTACTCTGTCTGGCATCTAGACAACAAAGGGAAAGTTCAGTTAGGGATACAGTCAGAGAGTTGCTATCCGGCTACTTTACATTCCAGCGCCTATGCTAAAGCTAAAGCCTAAAGCCTAAAGCTAAAATTGGGGTCACCAGACTAGGAAAATCCATACACTGAGAACAAAATGCTTTTACTCACATGCGTAACTCAGGTAAGAGAGTGAATAACCCATTTTCAAAAAAAGGTGGGATATCGCTTTAAGTACAAGCAGAGCTTTTCTGTACTTGTCATTGCCAAAGAATATTTTTCAGTAGAGCCCTGGTCTGAAACCAGAACTTACCTTAGACTGTCCAAAACAAATCAGTCTAACAGTCAGACTTTGAAAAGACTTTAAATAGAAGATTCTCACATCATCCATGATTCTTTAATGACTCATCTTTTACCCACCAATTCAAAAGGATACGTAAATGTTATGAAAGACATGATGAAGCACAAACTTATCCAACAACTATCTGTCTTATAATAGCCATTTAGTATCTCAAAACAAACTGTTCCAGGGCTTTCAATTGCTCTTGTGGAGTAATCTAGAGACTGTGTCACAATCATAAAACAGGCTTTGATGATGATCAAGCCTGTGACTCATAACTGCTTACAGCTATCCAAACCCTATCAACATTAGGCTAATAATCATAGCAAAACAATATTTATTGATCTTATACTGACTCATTATCTTTAGGATATGACTTTTATTGACCATCTAGTCAATCCAGTTTATTAGTCACAGCAGATAAAAATGGCTGAAAAAAACATCACACCAGGAAATAGCGTGTTGAACATAACCTTATACACCCTAACTGTAGACTGGGCGGCTCAGCTGTTTTTTTTTTCCTTTCTCCAGCTGAAACATCCTCAAGTGACCTAGAACAAACTTTGAAAAAAGTCCTCTAATGTTAGCATGCAATCAAAATAAGTGTCAGGTTGGCTGTCCTTCAATATCCGATTCTTATATCTGTGGTGTCTATGGTAAATACAAGTACAGTGAAAGTGAATTGTGTTCAAATGTGTGTTCAAGTCAACTGGAAACTGAAACCATTCCATTGAATCACCACCAAAATGACAGTGCATAGGCTACTTCAGTCTCTCAATGTGACTTCACACAGGGCCACAGTTGCCTCTCTCCATGGGGAAGAAATGCTACCCTAACATTTGAGCAACTGCTACAGGTATGTATAGCAGTTTGCAACTTGGAAAATCTTAGACACGATTTGTTAACCCTAAACATCATTAAAACACTTGCACACCCTAAACAGTTGACAGTTGACCGGTAAAACTCAACTTCAAACCTCATGAAAAGATCAGCTAAACGCTATGAAAATACACACTACCGCTAAACAATATGAAAAACTAGCTAACACTAAACAATATGAAAAGATTTGCTCATCCTAAATATTACACTCACAAACCCTAAGCACCAAGAAAAGACACACAGACTCTAAATGCAAAGAAAAGACACATTAACTCTAAATGCTGGCCCGCAAAAAGAGGCACTAACTCTAAATGTTGAGAAAAGACCCTTAGACTGGTATGCATTCAGTAGAGACGGATGGCTGCTGCCTTTGCAGTTTTTCCTTCACATTGGCCTGTTTTAGACTTTGCCACAGATGTTTGTCCCTTATCTGTCAAGAAGATCGAGGGTTTTGTTCTTTCTGTGTGTGTGGGTATGTGTGTGTGTGTGTGTGTGTGTGTGTGTGTATATATAAATAACTGTCTGTGTTTGTGTGTGGGTATGTGTGTGTGTGTGTGTGTGTGTATGTAGGTGTGTGGTTTTGTTCTTCTAAACTTGTCTGTTCCACATAGGAAGAAAACGAAGGAATAAAAATCATATCCAAACAGTGCAAACATACCTATGCAACCATCTGAAAAACCACTTATGCATACAAATGGTGCAAATATTTGCACTTTCTGTGTCACCCTAGAAATCTCTCAAGAAATCATAACTGTATTCATCCACTCTCACTTTATCGTCTGACAGCGGTTAAAGTGTGAACCGTTATGTCACGAACATGGCGATTTTTTCCAACAGATAGACTACCGGTATGTGTTTTTTTTTTTTTTTTCCTGAGGTAAAGCTGGCGAAGAAGGTGAGGCCGCCCAAAGGTTATGGCTGCCCGTGTACAGGTAGTCCAGAGCAGGCTGGCGAGCGTTAATGAGCAACAGTAGTGTAGTTAACTGCAGAGGAACAAAGTCTGTTTTTCCATCCATCCTCTACGGAGGACGCAGGAATGGCCCAGTTATCTGCCTGCACATGGGATGGATGGCCAGCTGGAGAAGTCATTAGACGAGAAACTGTGTAAGTATTTTGCTGAGCAGCTCTCTATAGTTACTGTTTGACTATAGGTAAGTTAAACACAGTCACACACACACAGAGAGATATGCAGAAATTAATGCATTCTATCTATCTTTCATACACACAAGAAGACATGCGTGCACACACACAGCAAACACATACTTTTCTTCCTTTCTTACACATACAAAAGACATACGGAGATATAAATTCTTGTGCTCTAGGCTCTCTCTCTCTTTCTCTCTCACACACACACACATATTGTCTGCTTTCTCACACTCAGAGTGCCCCGGTGTTGAGCCTGACAATTTACAACACACTGAAAAGGAAGCGATAAGTGGGTGTGAAGAAGAATTCGGCAATGTGTGTATGGAGACTACACAAGCACACACACTCTCAAACACACACACACACACACACAATGCGTGAGAGAGAAGACACGTTAAGACATGGTCAGTGGTCACAAGAGCGTCTGACATCTGCACACAAATAGACCTCTTTGTGCTGGGCACCAACAAATCCCAACCTCGGCTGTGCGGTGTGGTAGATCAGATTTGAGAATGCCAGTGTAAACATGTTTGTGTTCAGTGTTTGCAGCCAGATGCTAATTTCACACTAATGGCGACCATGTTCATTCCCTCTGTTTCTAATTACGGCTACAAGGGCCCGGAGTCACACGGCATATGCGGTGCAACTATGAAAACATCTCCGTCTCCGTCCTCTGAGTCAGAACTGTGGTGAGACTAAGGCAACACAGAAGCATCTAAAAATGCAACCTGCAGTGCAAGCCATGCACTTCCAGTCAGGCAGAATTAACACATACCTGTCAGAGCGAGTTAACAGCCCTCGATAGCAGCTGGTCCAGACTATAAAGTTAGGTCACAGACAAGCTTTCAACATAGCCCAAACTCTAGGGCTGACTAGACTATTTTCCTACAGTTCCTACCTGTAAACGTAGCCTATAGAATCAGACAACAAACTAGTGTTAAATACAGCTCAGTCTAATAGACTGTACACAAATTCTATAGCTTCGTAGATTTGTAGCTCAGAATTGTACTCATGGTAGATTACAGAATAATTGAAAGTACAGATTACAAACTGAAAGTTTTTTCTTCTTCTTTTTTAAGGGATGCCAGCAAGAGTTAACAAAAACTTTTACTCCCAGGTAATAGACATCTACTCAGTGTTAAATAAATAAATAAATAAATAAATAAATAAAAATAAAACCAAACAAAACACATACATTCACAATAACTAATCATTACACACTGTAGCCACTGACTCTTACTATCGCTCACACTCACCACTACTGCATGCCTGCCATCAGGACTGAGAGTGTGAAAGCCTTGAGGGTGTGTGTGAGGTGGCTGTTAGCGTCCATCAGCCTGCTTCAGCCCTGTATCAGCCCCTCACAGCCCCAATAAGATGTGGTGGGGGTGTTGGGGGTCTCTATTCTCCTAGCGGAGTGCAAGAACGCAGCACAGTGCAGCTTCTCTTCAAGTTCTCCCTCAACAACCAGGCCACATGTGTGGAACCAATCAGTCGGGGAGAGTTAGGGGTCCACAGCTGCAAGCAGCAAGACTCCCAGCGCTCTCTCTCTCTTTCCCCTTCTCTGTCCCCCCCCTCTCTCTCTCTTTCCCCTTCTCCGTCCCTCTTTCTTTCCTTTCTCTCTTTTTTTCGTCTCTCTGCTTTTTTTTTTTTACAAAATAGTGGAATCAGCATTCATTCCCACGCTGTGCAAGGACTAGGGGAAAGAAATAATTAAAAACAGCTACCCAACCAATCCGTAAACAAACAAGCAAACACAGAGAGTAAACAAACAGGCAGCGTAAGCTCAGCAAGGGAAACGAGCCAACAGGTTTCTCACCACAGCATGCTGAAGGACAGAGAAGATGCGATGAGATCCGGAGCGAGGACAGAGTGGCTTTGGAGAGAAGAGGAGAGGAGTGGAGCAGAAAGCATGCACGCACACACACACACACACACACCGTACGATGAAGACTCACCACAGGAGTGTATGAGGAGCCTCCAGAACACAGTTAAGGGGGAGCACACACACACAAGCCTCTCTCTCTCTCTCTGACACACGCACACACACACACACACACTCAGCCCCTGGTCTGTAAGGAAGGGGTGGAAGAGGCTGGTGGGGAGGGCGGAGTGTGTGTCTGGGTTTCTCATGCATAGGAGATTTGTGGAGCTTACACATCATTTTGCAAGCTAAGATTGTAGGGCAGGAGGGATTGTGTGTGTGTGTGTGTGTGTGTATGTAGAGAGAGAGAGAGAGAGAGAGAGTGTGTGTGTCTGTGCGTGTTAGGTGAAGGGGGTGATATGCAAGAATGTGCTTACCATTATAATGTGGTTAACCAGTTATCCTGGAGCACATCCAAGCTCAGTACAGCAGGAGTGACAACAACTTTGACATGAAGGCACAAATAGGCACATCAAGAGAGCACAACTACAGCACATCTGTCAAATCTGTACGGCAAAGGAGTCACACTACTGTGGTGAAGAAAAGAGAGAGTTGAGACCGTTGACTCTTATGCAAGATTGTGATAAAGAATTTGGTAGGGGTATCATGCGTGTGTGTGTGTGTGTGTGTGTGTGTTTGTGTACTGTACTAACAGTTTCCTGAGGAAGATGACAGATCTTATCACAAGAACCAGCAGTTGTTTGCTAAAGAGCAAAGCTTTGCTCACTAAATCATTATAAACAATAATCATCTGACAGAACATTATCTGCATACATTGCAGAGAAAGCCCTAAGCAGCTGTCACAAGTCAATTTAATAATCGGCATGAATAAGGGGGTGTGTCATTTAGTGTCATTTAAAGAGGAACTATGCAGCAATTTTATTTTAATTTACTTTTATTTAGCAGGTTTAGAGTCTTTGCGATGGTCCTATTTTGCCTCGCTCTCGCTCCTCTAGCCAATGGAATATGCAAGACTGGTGCTGCGGACCGCGGCACAGTCTTTGGGAGCTGTAGGTGGAGCTCTAGCGGTAAAAATGCGAACACTAACCAAGAAATCCTTGGGTCTTTTCCCCAAACGCATATATGCTAACTTGGTTGGGAGTGGATCATTGCAATGCAAACAACTTCTACTGAAAGTATAGTTCCTCTTTAAAGAACTCAGCGTTTTACAGTAAATCAGGCCTACTTACCCCTAAGGCTGATGAAAAACTAACCCCAAGGTATTGGGTAACTGTTGGAGCCATGCTTGCTCGGATAAGTCCATGTGTATGGCTGTTCCCATTGAGGTGGAGCAACTTTGTTCTTTCCCTAGACAACCTTAATCTTCAGTAGGCAAATTGGTTGAGTCATCCAATGAGAGTGGCATGACAATACGTAACACTGGTTATGTGGTTTGGCCAGCGACATAGTTAGCCAAACTGCATCAGGTCTAATCACGCTTGAATGAGCTAAGAGATGCAAATGTGAGTTGCACTGCTGTTAACAGACTCTATGACACAAGGCCTTGTTAATGGGAGCTGCGCTTGTAGAAAGACCAGGGACCAATCATCGAGGGGGCCAAATTTCCGGGGGTGGGGGGGTGGGGCATTGCAATTGATTTTTTTCCTCCTCTTCTTCAGTCTTCCACCTGTTATTTACAGAAACCAGAGCTCAAATGTGGGGCAGCAAGGGTGGTAGAAAGGCCATCGCCAGCCCCACTGAGTTACTCCAACATGGCTTATGTTACTGTAAAGGAGAACTATGGCATGTTAGAGGGCTTCGTGTACTTTCATTTACTTTACAAAAGGTGAAAATCTTTTCAGAATAAGTGAGCTCGCTATGCTAAAATCTTAAGCACATACAGTACAGTACAAAACCCATAACTAAGGGGGGGAAGATGCCATAAGTCAAAATGCTGGAATGTTTTTGTTCATGTTTATCATTGTAGCTCACTTCCTGAGACAGTGTAGCCTTTAATGCCCTCAAATTCAGTTACAGGTCTTCGAGGAGGTACAGTAACAGATCTCTCTGTTTCACAAGGTCTTGCACTCAGATGACCCCCATGCACTCAGATGCACTCCATCCACGAGACCCTCCACTGCAACACAGATCATTGGCCATTAAAAATGTCATTAGTTCAGTCTGTCCCAGTCAGATTCACTGTTGCTGATTGGGGTAGGATACTAAACAGTTGGTTTAGTACAGGAGCGATGTTGTTAGAGTGTGGGGGAGTTAGCATAGCGCTGTTGTTACTTAACTTTTAATCTGCCGTTGTGCACACAGTTTATACATAGTCTATACACAGTTATTCATTCATTAGGTTACTCATTCATTGTTTAACAGGGACAGGGACAAACTGGGTGGGAGTAAAAAAACATTTCCAAACCTTTCCCAATTGTGCTTGTTCTGGTTGTAATTCACAACGTCTCTATGGAATTTAAGAACGAAAACACTGACTTAATCTAATATAATATAGTCAATTAAACCTCATGTGATAAAATGAAGGGTGGAGCTTATGTAAACATATACCACTGTATCATACCTTTACTAACAATCATTTTTCTTCTTCTTCTTCTTCAAAAAAAATGTTATTTGTAATTTTATCATGATTCCAATTCTGGAATGGAATAATTAGTAAGAACAAAACAACTGAGGTAATGTTTTTGCGCAACTCTGTTGTAACACCCAGCTCTCTACACGGACACAGTTTATCAGTTGGCCTAGGCTCCGCCCCAGGACCAACGGCCATGGTCAGGCTTAGTTCCATCCTCAGTTTGACAATTAACACACAAACAAGACTACGGTATGGTCGGGGCTGTTGCCTGTCTAGGTGAGAAACACATACACACACACAGGCCTCTATACCATGGTTGGGGCTGCATCTGAATATCTGTCTGTGTGTATGTGTGTGTACAGTATGTGTGGGCGGTGTCACGCCAAAGTCAACTCAAATAGTGAAGCCCCTAATTGAACTTGTGTGGCTGATTCACTGGCAGTTACATATGCTGTGTCAGCTCCAACCATTACTCTCCACCTGCAGGTATGCTAAGTCACTTGAGGTTAAAAAAACCAAATACGTATGACTAAGCAGAAAACAAAAACAACAAATAAAAAAATGAAAACAAATAATAAAAAAAAACCTTCATTGAACCTATACTGTATATCCAAGTGGTATGTCCATGAACAAGAAAAAAACAAAAACAAAACAAAACCGAAAAACAAACATAAATATTTATGCTGGACTGAAGATAAACAACATGACAACAGCATTGAGATACACCTCTGTAAAGCTGCTGAACTTGCTGAGGGGGTAAAAATATGAGTGCAGTGCGAAGCGGCCATTGTGGATTCAGATAAGGAAAGTTTAAATACAGGCTAATCTGTCACGATTTTAAAAAGTAAATAAGATTTATATGGTATGAGGAGAACTAGAAGTGATACTTCACATCTGCATGCCATAGCAAACTGTGCGTGTTTTGTCTTGAGTGTTGCTTGATGTGTGTGTGACTGTGTGTGTGTATTGGTGTGTGTTGGGTTGATTGATTTCTGTACCCAGATTAACCCCAGCTATGAGGAATGTTTGAAACCGTATGGGCCATGACCGTGGACGGAAGATTAGTCTAATCCAAGAAGAAAGTTTGGGTGCAGGCCGTCTCATTCCATTAATTTCGTTTTCTTTGTGTGTGCGAGTGAGAGTGTGTGTGTGTGTGTGTGTGTAATAATATACCACACATAGGAGGACTTCTCCATCTGAAATATGTGTACTCTGAATAAGGAAGCAAGATGCTGTCTAATCGCCAGATCAACATCATAAGAGAAATACACATTATTCACATAAACACACATGCTGTGATCATTCAAATTGCTGTTTACATTGAGGCTAAAGCCATAGTTTGAAAGGAAAATTGTATGACAAAAAACTATGTTTTTTTCTGAAGTATGTGTATATAGTGTACTTTGAGTAAACAGTATCTTTACTTGTTATCCTTTAAAGGGCCTTAGAAGCCTTTATCAGTTTGTCATATCTTCTAAGCAGGGTTCAGCCTTATCCGTAGTTCAGTGTGTTTTGACTTTTGTTTAACCATGCAGAATAAAAAAAAATAATGAGAAAAATATGTTTGAGATTTTAAAGAAAAACACCCCAGGGAGGATCAGAAAGTATTTCTGAATGGACCCTTGCATGGAAGTGTTTAATGCCTTTAAACTGGATAGGAAAGACCACCCGCATATTTATTGATATTTCACATTCCAGTGCCTTCGTCCTGAATCCTAGTCCAAGAGAAGCCATCCTAAAGTACTGCACGTGTGTTAGAGGACCCTCTCTATTTTTGTAGTCTGAGGTTGGAGCCTCAGATGCCGTTTCCCCCCAGAATCCTGCATAGACATACGACTCCAATTTCCTGAGAGAAAATTAGAACAAGACGGACTTCTTTGCAGATGCATAAAGTCCGCTAAGCAGCCCTTGTCACACTCTCCTGCGCTCATGGCGCTTTGACATGAGTTTCAATGTGCCAACTGTGCAACAACACAATTTGTCTCCACATGAAAGCGGTTAGATTGTGTGTATCTAAGAAACACCAGGCAATATGTGTGTGTGTAGTTGTAAGGACACCAGGCAATATGTCTGTGTGTGTGTGTGTGTGTGTGTAGTTGTAAGGACACCAGGCAATGTGTGTGTGTGTGTGTAGTTGCAGGGCATAACCTTGGGTGCTTTTTTTTCGAAATCTCAAACACATTTTCCTAATTTGTTTTTATTCTGAATTGTTGGACAAAAGTCAAAACAAACCAGAATGTGTCTGTGCTGCAAACTACACCAATGTGTGTCAATGACTACGTTTACATGCAAGCAAGTATCCCGAATATGATTAGGATATTAAGTATCCCGGCTTTAGGTTGCGTATAAGCCTTCTCCCGAAATCAGTATCCTGAATAATCCCCATCACGGTTTCTCAGAGATTGTTATACGCTAGGTGGAGTAGTCTGAACTGTACTAAATACTATCACTTTGTTCTTGTAGAGAAATGACCCTACAGATAACCTAATAAAAACTAACAGTTTGCAGAGGCCAAGTTCACAGCAGGGATGCTAATCAGAACACACATCATCTGGCACTGGTGACTGATGAGAGATCTTGTGTGTCGCTATGATAACAGCAGGGATGTGGATCATACTAGGCCAGAGTCAGAACAATAGTATAACATTCTTTTAGCCTAGAACTCTAGACACACTCTAGTGGTAGCAAATTGAATTTGCTCCGCAAGTATGTCTAGGTTGTACTCAGACCCCGATGGTGTCTGAGCTGTTAATCTGAGCTGTTGGTTGTATTCAGATATTGTGTTGTTTAGCCAGTGACAACGTCCTATCTGGACAGGGAGTTATTGGGCAGGCTTAGCGTTGTTTGAATCACTTATTAGTTGCGCTAATTAGTTTTAGCCGCTTTACCCGAGGGTCTATCACTCCTGGCAAGACCATACATTTATGTGATTGTGATTTAAAAAGCTACCTGGGTAGTGGAGACTCCACATAGATCCATGTAGAGTAATCATAGATCCATGTTGAGATAGAGACAGATATATCCATGTTGAGTAGTACACATCTATCACTGAGTCCGCTTATGAGTAGAGATACTCTAAATAGATCCCAGTGGGGGAGAGGGTTGGCACAGACGCTTGTGAGAGGTTGTCTGAGAGACGTTTGTGCCACACTGAGTCTGTCGTAGAGATATTCTAAGTCCAAAGTGTCCAAACTAAGGCCTGGGGGACAATTGTGGCCCTTTGCCATCTTCGATGCGGCCTGCCGTGATGTCTTAAAAAAGGTGGCCTGTTGGTACATTAATCTAATATTAACAAAAGCTGTAGTTCACTAGTAATTAGCTCTTAATTTTCTATTAGCTCTTGGCAGCTTTGATTTTTCCGCATACAACCCACCCACAAGTAAAAAAAGTCTGGCCATCCCTGCTCTAATAGATCCCAGTGGGAGTGAGGGTTGGCATTGACACTGGTGAGAGGTTGTCTGAGAGACATCTGTGCCACACTGAGTCTGTACTAGAGATACTCTAAAATAGATCCCAGTGATGCAGTCTAGAATTGGCACTAACGCCGGTGAGAAATCGTACATAGTTGAGCCACACTGAGTCGATGCAGTAGATGCAGTAGAGATACTGCATATTTATGCATGTAGCAGATGCTTTTATCCAAAGTTACTTACATTTTTGCCAACTAATGACATCAGGGCCAGTCACCCTGGAGCAACTTAAGGTTAAGTGCCTTGCTCAAGGGCACAACAGTGGCCACCAGGATTTAAACCCACAATTTCCAGGCTACTAGCATGCCACCCAGGTTCTTTATCCGCTATGCCACCACCGCCCTAGTATAGATCCTAGAAGAGCAGAGTAGGATCACACAGGGCTGGCATAGGGTTTGGGCAGACAAAATGACTCCTCATGGGTGGTTTCTGCAGGCATGCTCTGCCCACGCACTTCACATGCTTACAGTCAGAAGCCTAAGGATGCTCACCCTGAGAGGCTGACTGTACTGTAAAACCAACACAACTAACAGGGCAATGAATGAATGACAAACAATGTGAACACTTCCCAGAGATCCCTGTATAAGGTTACTATGCTGTAGGATTGCAAGAACTTTAGTGACCAAAAGGTGAGTAAAATGCAGCTAGACACAGGTTTAGATTAACCACATCTGAGAAGTCTACATATGTAGACTGGGAGTACCCATGCTCCTTTGGGCGCTCCATTTCATTTCACTCTGCAAAGCAACATGGTGACAATGGCCGATTTTATCGCCTGCTTTAGGCATCAAATCATAGAACAAAAGGAACTAACACAGCACTCGATTTCATTTTACGTCACCTGGTGGCTCTGAACTACGCACAGACACTATGACAGACATTCGTAGCGCCGAATAAACGGTTTTGGGCAATCGTAAATAATGTTTCGTCTATGAGAAAAGATATAGGTTGGTCAACCCAGAACGCTTCTAACAGCTGAATTGGAAGCCTATAGGCTTTGCAGCTCAGTGGTTAGAACATTCTGCTCAACCTATGCTGTGGGTTTGTTGAAGTTGGCGGGGTGGCGGGTTTGAGACCTGTGTGTGGTGCTGACCAATCCCGGTTTATGCTTATATTATTTTAGCACTAACAGGATTGCCATCCAATTTTGTTCTTTTCTGTCAAATGAAATCAAATCATGTCCACAACAGATTTAGGAATGAATGAAAGTTTGAGTTGATGTTCTGGCTGCCAGGAGTGTGAGTGCATTGGAGCTCATGATAAAACCACAGTGATAAAACAAAGGATGTGATACAATCAGATGTACTCACTCTTATCATAATATCAAAGGTCGCTGTGGGTGGTACTGGGGCCGCCAAGTCAGGCAAGCATTGAGGGCCCTTCCTGAGCTTCCCTTTCCAAAGCGCACAAAATGACTGTATTCCAAAGTTTACATGGAGTACAGACTTCCCTACAGTACTATTTTTTCATTCAGAAAGGACAATACTTATAATGGTAGTGGTCTGAGCCAACGTCCAATAAACAGATAACAATGAATACTACACTGAATTGCGACACTGACAAAACCAACATGATATAACTAGAAAAGCGCTCAGAGAGCGCAGACCTCCGCCAAGGTAATGTGGTCACAGACACAATATAAATTCCAGATCATGTTCTGGATCACCGATCGCCACCAAAATCGAATCAGTTCTTGCTTGTCCCAATATACACATTGTCCGAATATTTCATCCAAATCCGTGCAGCACTTTTCGAGTTATCCTGCTGACAGAGACAAACAGACAGACAGACAAACCAACACGACCGAAAACATAACCTCCTTGGTGGAGGTAACAAAGCAACTCGACCAAAAACATAACCTCCTTGGTGGAGGTAATAATAAAATACAATACCATTTCAAGAACATATGCTTGTTGACCACTAAAGTTGTATAAATACTGAAATGCCATTTTTAAAAGAAAGAAATTGCTGGAATCCCTAGGCCTATCTGCAAAAAAGTTGCATGGTCATACACAAAACTATTTCACAAGTCCTCAAAAGTACAAGTTTCAGGCTACTAGTGTGCTGTTCTAAGAAATCTGCCTGCAAAACTACTTTTGCATCTTTCTGTTGGTCATGTCTGATAAGGGGCAGTTTCCTCATTTGTATTCTGTACACTGTACAGTATGGGTGTCAAATGTTTCATGTGTTGTGTAAAAGTATCCGGCTGTTAGAGTGTATGGTGTTTATATAGTCCGTTAAGTAATGTATTTAACCCTTCCTGTCCATTTAGGTATGGGCCAGTCCATACTTATGATAATGGTATAATGATATTGCTATAAATGGGCAATTCCAGCGTTATGGACGTGACATTTTCGTGCATTATTGATGAACAAAAGGCCAGATAACCTCTGCAAACCTAGCAGTATTTCACAATTTTTTTTCATATTCTTCTGCAAACTCCATGGCTGAATACAGGCAAACAGAAAAAAATAATATCATGATTTGCATCATAAGAATATGAGCCTTTCAATTTGCGTTATGGACGTGACGAAAAACGGACAAACTTTTGAGAGAGCGTAGTTTTTGCTGTGAAGTGTGTGAAATTTCTAGAGAAATGTAAATATTACTACATTCATACCAAACAGGACACCTCAGTAAAGACAGAGAAAGACTTAATTTCAAATGTAAATGTAAAAAAAGTTGGTTTTCATTGGGAAACATGGCGTTATGGATGTGACGTTATGGACGTGACGTCTGGAAAAACCCTCCAAAACGATACAAAACAATTGTGAACGGTGGATTTTAACCTGTAACAAGATAAATAGTAATATAACAATGAAAAATAACTGATAGTATTGCAGCTTTGTGTGTGTTATCACCCACTTATGCCCATTATAAGCCCCTCCATAGACTTACATTATAGCTGAATAGGGTAAAAATTTTAACAAACAGATATCCTTTCGAAACTTGCTCAGTTGAATATTTACATCGAGACAATACTTTTTTGTATTGGAAGTTTTCTGAAAGAATTTGTATGTCCATGTAGGTGAGACTTAAAGTTTTAAGGTGAGGTTTACTTTTTCGTGGAATTGCCCAAATATATTCAATATTGAAAGCTACTTTGATAAGATCATCATGAGTTATTTTCAAAATGCATAGGAGATGGTCTGTGACACACAGACACACACGCACGCACGTACGCACACGCACACGCACACACACACACACACACACACACACACACACACACACACACACGTCCTCCTATGGCTCAATGATCCCCCTTGTGGTCACTTTCTAAACTACCATCTAGTCACAGAGTCAAGGATATTCCTTTGGTCGTCATCTATTCCAAAGCCTAATCCTGAATTTAAGGAATATTCTTTGATGTGATTTGTGGGGCTATTTGTAATTATGACATTTATTCTATGTATTTTTTTTTTCAGAAAGGTAGCGGTCATAGAGACACAAATAAAAAGAATAACAATAATCTTAAAATAAATATTTTTTGAAAAACTAGGAACCAAAATCTAAAATTGTCTCTCAGTACTGCAGCAGCGTTACACTGTCAGCAATGTCAACTCCCTCTCAGTCAACCCTATTGTCAAAAGTTGGAGCAAATCTGACACAACTACTACCACCACATGAACTATTAAGCACAATGTGCATTTGTACATTATAGCTTTGTTTATTTTAACGGATCCAGAAAGAGTATGTGAATTGTTATCTTTAGAAAAACACAAAAATCTGTCAAAGAGCCAATGATGAAGTCATACTTTTTTGTACAACAACAACAAAAAAGTTTAATTTAACAAACTAAACTGCAGAGGGCGCCTTTCCACCAAAAGTTAAAGCAGAGTCAGTCAAATGTCCAATGAACTGCAGTCCTCACTTCGTCATTCACCACTGTCCTCAGCAATTAAAATGACTCCGGAGCAACAATTTAACATCGCATCCTGTGTAACTGAAATCTTAAATATTCAAAAATAAGCATAAGCACATTTAAGAAAAGCTGTTCCTTGTTCATAAGCAGAGGTCTTGATAAAGGTATCCATCCATTTCTTCAACTAGAGACAGCATGATGCCACAAGCTTGGTCTCCCTTCTTAAGCAGCATGTCAATGAGGGAAGTCACCTGGTCTTGGAGGACACTGGTCCTTTGCAGGACTTCCTCAGCCTCTCTACTGGTTATCACCAAAGGCTGGGCTTGAAGTCTGTCCAAGACATCTTTGAGGAGACATCTTGACGTTCTCTTGATAAGGTCAGGCCGTAATAGAAACAGTCGATCTATGAAGAGATCATCACAGCAATCAGGGTCATGATTCTTGGCATATCAACATTGCATTATCAAGGAACAAATGAGAAGAGCACTATACAGCTGTCACGTCTGTGTGATGAGAAGTCAATGAGTAATTTAAAACATTTGAAATTTCTCTCAAATCTTTTTTTCTTTTTTAGATTACACAAAATTAGTTGGTAAAACTACAAATGCTTACTCAGAGAGCACAGCCAAGGCAATAGGGTCACCGATGCTAAACTAATTCTAGATGGTGTTCCAGATCAACCATCAATACCAAAATGTAATCATCTGTTCCAATGTCCATGTCAAATTTTGTTATAATCCATCAAGTACATTGAGTTTTGTGCACAAACAGAGAAAGAAACAAACAGACACAAACACAGGCAAAAACATAACCTTCCTTGAAGTGTTTGTAGACAAATGTAACCAAATTGAAATGTTGCATACCTTTGTTTGACATAGAAGCTATATTGACAGTCCTGATAGCGCTACTTGGGCAAGACATCAGTCTGTGGGATACTTCTCGAGAATGTCCAGATGCTGCCTCAGACTCTGCATGACTGCGTGCCTTATTGTGTCCCGTTTCACCATATTCAACACTTCGCATTGTTGCTTTCCATATGAGCCGCCCTTGACTGTTGATTTCCAAGTCAAAACAGTTCTCTACATGTTCAATGTACACCTCAAACAGGTCTGGGGGCCTAATGTATTTAAGAGTGATCTCTTTTGGGGAAACATCAGCAGGACACGATGTCTTCAGGCTAAACTTTGTGTTCATCCTAATGGACACGTCTGGTCGATGCTTCTTGATGTTCTTGGCATCTGGGGTGGCATCTTTTACCTCCTCTTTCACTGCTTGAATCATGGAAGCGTCCCGCGGCACAACATATGTCAGAAAAGTCAAGGGAGCAACTCTGGTACGATAGATTATCACATCTAGATGGACTTTCAAAGGGATTCCTATCTTTATGAGTACCTCCGTCAGAGAGAAGGAGGGCTTAAGGAGTTTTGCATGGAATCGGGTCAATTCACAAGTCTCAAGAGTTACACAGCTCTCAACACCACGAAGAACCCTTACAGCTTCTCCAATAGTGGGGAGTGAGCCTTCCAAACAGGCAAAGTGTGGCAGATGAGCCTCTAGCAGTTCTCCTGAGAGCACCTTGATGTCCATCAGTGGACCAATTGGTGTGTACTGCAACATTGCAAGTTCTGCTCTGAAGACATTGGGGCGACTGAAGTGATACTGCAGAGAGATGTCACCAGCACACACCCAGCGCAAACCAGACACTGCACACTCAAAACTTCCCGAGGAGGAACTGTGTTTATACACAGGGAATCCGGTCTCCATGCAGACAACAGGTTCCATCAGCATCCAGTGGGAGAAGTCTATGATGTCAGCACAGGATGTGCACAAACGTTGTCTGTGGTGATTGTTCATTCCATCATCTGAGAGGCTTCTAGACAGAAAAAAGACAGGAATTTGTTATCATAATTGATATGCTGTTAGCCTGGTCCATACCAGCCTGTAACTAATGTGGGTTGGCCCAGACTATGTTTGAGTCCGAAAACTAATTTTGGGTGGAAGTACGTATGATGGTGTCAGCAGTCTTTTCTAATCTTCTGAAACCACTAGGAACTATCAAATTTCTAATTGAATGAGAGACAAAAAGCTAAAGATAGGTCGTTCTTCATTTTTTTTTAAATTGCTCATCTGACAAGTTTTTGAAATGTAATGCTACAGTTAAACTTACGATGTAGTGCTTCTGATCCTGGAGATGGGATACGATGGGATATGAGTTGGCTCCTGGTCCACTCTCAATATGGACTCTTTTGCAGTCTCTGTATCATCAAATGTTTCCCCATCGGTCTCTGCTTCATTTTCAACATTGATTGTTTGATACTCTCCCATGTATCCTGCATCCTCCAAGTACTCTTCAGTGAACCCCAAGTCACTGTGAGACCACTGGTCCGACGACTTACTGAAGAAACTCCTTAGAGAAGAAGAGAAGAATATAAGAATCGGTCCAACTGAAACTATTAGAATTAAATTTGTTCACAATAGCAAAGAATACTCTTCATATATGGGACATTGTTTTTATGTTATTATTAGCAATATCATTATTGAAAAAAATAGGCTAGTCCCTTGTTATTATTAATTGTTCTGACTATTTGGTTCAGACCTCAGAGAACTGATATCGGATTGTCTTGATGGCCTTGAGGACATTGATTCAAAAGATCCCTTGCACGTAAGATATCCAGAGCTCAGTGATGTCACCTCTGATGCATCATCTTGATTAAACAAAAGAAAAGCTGCATCACAACAATTGTTGTCCAAATTAAATCCCAACTGTAAACTAATTTTGTTCAGTCTTTTTCTTTCAGCAAAATACCATAATTATCATTTAAATACATAAAAAAAGTGGACGAAGGCAAGCTATTTTTCAGAATAAATAGGGTCATCCAAACCTCTGGTTTCAAATAAGAACACAGCAGCTAACCTGTGTATTGAAGAAGTACTCACTGTCTGAAAGGGAAAGTGTCTCTGCCAACCATGTGTCCTCCATTTTGTCTTGAAGCTGCTGCATGATCCCAGTGTACTCTTTGT
>JAODXP020007504.1:55000-76991 GCA_027497455.2 Sardinella longiceps | reverse complement strand
TCTATAGTCAATTTGATTGTGAAGTAACTCATTAGGTGGTCAATGAAGGCACTCTCCGCACCGCCTATGATCTCTTGGTGAACTTACAATGCTTACAAGATGTCTTCTGTGTCTCCTCAAAGAATGACACCGTCAGAACCTCAAGCATGAGCCTCATAAAATACTGTTCATTACCATGTCAGTCAACAGAACCTAAGGCCCTCATGCAAGTCCATTTGCATCTTCCAGTATGCTAGGAATCAAATAAACTGTTACTTAGAGTTGAGTGGTTGACAGAGAAAGTCTCTATCAAAATGTATTGTGCGTGAATAGGCTGAGAAAGTACAAATCACGTAATTCAAAAAATAATCTCGAATTGAGACCAGACTTAGGATATCTTTACATTTTTATTGAATCAAACTGCAAAAGCAGGATGCCTGATTCATCTTATATCAATGGCAAGGCTCATTCTCCATCCCAACAGGTACAGTGCAGCTTTACCTCCTCAGGTGTGAAGATGAGCTCGGGAACGGGGACCTTGTTGATGCGTGCGGCATCCCTCAGTATGGCCTCGGCCTCCTCTACTCTCCCCTGGGACAGGAGCCAGCGAGGGGACTCAGGAATCAACCTTAGATGGAGAACAAACATTCAGCATTACACTCAACATCTCTTTGCAATCGACCAACGTGCTGCACCATGCTGTCCAAATTCACACCTATTCGTCAGATATGCCCATATGACAGTAAATTGAGTTTTCCAATAGTGTTTGCTAGTTGCTGTGATGAGGGGTTTGAGAGAAATTTGGCTTTGAATTAGTAACATGAAAATTCGAACATTGACAAAAATCGTGTACTCGCTAAGTATTCCTCACAGAGATATTGTGTGCAAATTGAGTCTTCCAGGTGGGACGCCAAAATTATTTGCCTTCCAAAGTGGGGAATGACAGAAAAAGTTTGAGAACCACTGATTTAGAGCATGATATAGAGGGGGGCAATATAGAGGAGCCCTCTGTGTGTGTGTGTGTGTGTGTGTGTGTGTGTGTGTGTGTTTGGGTATTACAGCACATGGCACAAAATATACACATTTTGGTTAGAATTTTTTATGTCAGGGGTATGTGTGTGTGCATTAACTCATCTCACACATTTGTAGATCAGGCAAGCACTTTTGGAGTGAGGGATATGTCCTCAACAGTTTCTTCCAGGCTGTGCTGCCTTCAAGGTACTACTCCCCCTTAATTTAGGATTTGAAGGGTTAAGGGGGTTGGGGTTATGGTAGTGCCTTAGGTTGTGCGGCCTGGAAGGTGCCATTGGGGGCAAGAAATACCACTGGAGCGTTTGTGAGTGTGTGTATGTTTGCTTGCCTCACCACCAGAGGGGGATGTAGAGTAGCCCTGAAGCCACCATGGGGATGATCAGGTGTGTGTGTGTGTTGTGTGTGTGTGTGTGTGTGTGTGTGTGTGTGTGTGTGTGTGTGTGTGTGTGCCTGCCTCACCACCAGAGGGGGATGTAGAGTAGCCCTGAGGCAGCCATGGGGATGATCAGGAGTCTCCAGTCCCGCAGGAAGTAGGCAAACAGGGGCAACAGCATCTGCCCCACCCCCGACGCCATGAACACCCCCAGGGAGCAGAACAGCACACGGGTGCTGGGGCTCAGGATCTCTGACCCTGGCAGAGAGGAGTGAGAAACATGTTTGAAATTAGAAGATTTGTGTGATTCTTTTATGATAAAAATTTGGCACCTGGGTCTCGGTGACTACAGTGTATCTGCAGTGCCCTGACTATTGGCTGTGTCTGAAACTGGAAAAAATGCTGCCTTTGAAGGTATAATTTGGTACAGCACAGACCAAACGCGAAAGCTGACGCACACAGGCACTTTACACTGAATCAAAGGGACCTGACTGTTGGAAAGACTGAAAGTAAGATCTGAGGTTACATTGACTCAATGTATAGTGTTTCGCGTTCACGTTAGGTCTGTGCTGTTCGAAAATCTTTCATTTCATAAATTGCAAACTTGCTAGGTTGTCCAAAACAAAATTTGTAGCTTACCTTCTACAGTAGGTAACTTTGTAGACAGTGAAGACAGCAAGGCAGCAAGTCACTACTTTCCCGTTTCGGACACAGCTTATTTACTTGCTACACATATTACCATTAGTGAAGTTAAACAAAATTAATAATAAAAAATACATTTTTCAAGAATTTATAATTATTTAACTGTCTTTGGTGAAACTATTGGTCTTCTCCACATACCGAGTACATAACCAACGACATAGTTGGAGAAGCCACTGAAGCCGACGAAAAAGAAGATGGCTGTGAAGGCCTCCCAACTGGGAGAGAAGATCTGGATGAAGATTGTCAAGGTCTGAATGGCCATGGTGCCAAAGAGGACAGGCCGCCTCCATACCTTTATAACACATATATAACACACATAATGCTTTATTACACATAAACAAACACTTTATAACACACCTTTATAACACACACATGCAGTATATACAGAAATACATACTTAAGGTTCAAGTATACTTCTGCGTACACCTATTGCATGTCCGTCTCCGAGTCTCCGCTTGCGTGTCCAGTCATATCATACTTCTACGTTGCTTGTCCCTCAGCCAGGAGAGAAAAATACTGCCGTCGGGAATGACCGACGGCATGAGCACGCCAAAGTCCGCCTATTCATTAACTATAGCAGAACTCTGCTGGCTACTTCATGTACACAGTAGCCTATAGTAACCTGTGTGGGGTTGAGCTTTTGATATCTCTTGTCACAAGGAGCAGGTTATAGTGATCAGTAGGCACAAGTAAGTTGACTGAATGGAAGAAAATGAACTTTATTGCAGCCAGGAGTGTCCTGCTGTCTGCTAACTAGCTTGCTAGGTAACTAAAAAGCTAGAGATAGCATAGAGTTCTCCCTGGTGTTGTTGTGAGAAGAAACCGGGAGATTGACCAATCACAGCCCTTACCTGACCCCGTTCTCCGTTCATGTGCACGCATTGACGGATAGATAGGAAATTTTGGAGGTGCACGTCGAGCCACGGAGAGGGGTCTACAACAGGCTCTACGTCGTCGTAGAGGGCTTTGCGTCTCGACGCAAGACGCATGACGTGTGACTGTAAATCGAACTTTACTCTCGCTCTCACACACATCAATCAATCACACTGTGATCAATCAATCACAGGGAATGAAAGGGTTTAGGATTAAACCTTAAAGCAGAATTCTGGCATGTTTCAGCCCATATGTTGTTAGTGAATTTTTACTGGATTAAAAAAACAACAACAAAAAGAAAACACCAACAACAAAAAACAGCCACACAGACAAGACTGGTGATGAGAAAGTTAGCCTAAGCTGCCGGCTGTGGTTTGAACTCCACCCTTGTCTATCATTACATCAAAGGCATCTTCATTGAATTGGCTAGATGTCAGTGTAAGGACCTTTAAAATTATATATATTTCACTGTCCTTGTACTGCATGTTAGCCTATATGCTACAATAACTCCATTAACCATAATGTTTGTTCTGAAATATTTCTCACTGTTCCTCCTTGCAATGACACTTTGTACAGTTGAACCAATGAGGTTTTATTATTCATTGTATTTTTGTTTGAATTTTGATATTAGCCAATGATTATTTGTAGATCTGTAATGCCCGCGAATTCACGAGCTCTGCGAAGATTCCATCTCCTCACGAGCGTGAGGCTCGCAGCAGTCCGGTGCAAAGTTCTAAAGGAGAAAGCTCGTGTTTTTGCTCATCCGATCCAGTGCCTGTTTTGGGGATATACTGTACTCCTTTGCATTGGGAGTTTGGAAGTGAACACTCGCCGAGCCGTATTGCCATTTGCTGGCCAGTTTACTACTTTGTTATTTTCTATACCGTGTTTGAGCTGCAGTGTTTGCTAGCTAGCCTGCCGTTTTTCCTGATAGCTGTTTGCTGCAGCCGCTAACAGTGATCTCCCGGTTGCTCTGAAGAACTCAGTTTGTTTTCCTCCGCGTGCTGGGCCCACCGGAGGACAACAACAACAACAACCACCACCGGACCTCTCCCTCTGTTTACGGTTTGGGTTAGCCTTCACATCTCTTCACTGCCTGCTGCCTGCTGCCTATTGCTAGCGCTTCAGGAGGAGCTTCTTTTCTCTGGTACTCAGCCCACCAGAGAAACTGCCGCTGGTTGGAGGACGTCACCTGTGAGCTATGCCCTGTGCAGGATCGTGAGTAGCAAACTTATTACACTGACAAAAACACACACATGCTACTCTCCGCCTTTACTGGCATATTGGATGGGCATTGCAGCGGTTGCTGTTGCGCCCGCAGCTCAGGGAGCTGTGATCCTTGCTGAGTGAACGTTCGTTTGTATCTGTGCACCAACGGTACGGGCCCCAACTGCGCGCTGTTTATTATTTTTCTTTCTCCTTTCTATTGTATGTGTCCCTGCATATTGGCTAGTGCATGTTGTTTGTCCTGCATATTAGTTAATGCATGTTTACTAATCACTTAACTTGTTATTGGATAACTGTTTAAGGGATGTTTCTCTAAATTGGTTGGCATTTCATATTTGATACCATTATTGGGTAACTGTTTTTTTTACTGATCAGTTTATTTGACTAGATCTCTCTCTCCTGCAATTTCAGGAGGTAGCCTATCAGGGGTGGAAATTGTTTCCACTTGTTTTCGCTATCTGATTTGATATATATATGGGCAATTCCACGAAAAAGTAAACCTCACCTTAAAAATTTAAGTCTCTCCTACATGGACATACAAATTCTTTCAGAAAACTTCCAATACAAAAAAGTATCGTCTCAATGTAAATATTCAATTGAGCAAGTTTCGAAAGGATATCTGTTTGTTAAAATTTTTACCCTATTCAGCTATAATGTAAGTCTATGGAGGGGCTTATAATGGGCATAAGTGGGTGATAACACACACAAAGCTGCAATGCCATCAGTTATTTTTTATTGTTGTATTACTATTTCTGTCGTTACAGGTTAAAATCCACCGTTCACAATTGTTTTGTATCGTTTTGGAGGGTTTTTCCAGATGTCACGTCCATAACGTCACATCCATAACGCCATTTCTTCCAATGAAAACCAACTTTTTTTACATTTACATTTGAAATTAAGTCTTTCTCTGTCTTTACTTAGGTGTCCTGATTGGTATGAATGCAGTAATATTTACATTTCTCTAAAAATTTCACACACTTCACAACAAAAACTACGCTCTCTCAAAAGTTTGTCCGTTTTTCGTCACGTCCATAACGCAAATTGAATGGCTCATATTCTTATAATGTAAATCATGATATAAATTTTTTGTGTTTGTCTATATTCAGCCATGGAGTTTGCATAAGAATATGAACAAAATTGTGAAATACTGCTAGTTTTGCGGAGGTTATGTGGCATTTTGTTCATCAATAATGCATGAAAATGTCACGTCCATAACGCTGGAATTGCCCATATATATTATTCTATTATTGCTAGTATTTTTATTATTGCTTATTAATAAATACCATTATTATTGTGTAATTATATTTGGGTGTATTGGTTGCTTTTATTATTTTGTTTTAGCCTTTTTGAGGTGCTGGCATTTAAACACTGCATTCACTACACCTACGCAACTGTTTTAATTATTCTGAGGAGATACGCAAGCACTAGCATTTGAGGTAAGTGTAGTATTTCCCCAGTGGAGGCACCGCGCTATTGAAATTATTATTTATATTAGAGTCATAATTATTATTTTGTACATTTATGGTATCAGGAATCTCAGCCAGCTCACCATACCACCGCTGAGAAGGATCCTGTTGCGCCACTTTTATATATCACTTTAGTGTAGCTTCTTTAGTAGCATTTATGTGCTGGGTTTTAGGACCCGTTAGACCCAGCCAGCCAGTCAGTCAGGCATTTCAAACAAGCTCAGTGCTTACCCTATCATATGACCGAAGCTATCCTAAAACACACTAAGAAATTAAATCAGCCAATGGGCCAGAGCTCCCCTTTGAACTGGCCAAAAAATAGCTGCTGAAATCAGTCTAAATCCATAAAAATACAGCTACCAGTATGAACTCCCCAAAAAACAAAAGCTAAGTTTTATCCTTTTTTTTTTTTTTTTTAGCAAACTGGACATAGCTTATTCATGTTCACCCAAATATTATGTTTTAAGTAAGACAGCATATAGACCAAAGATCTGCAACGTTCTAAATATCCGAAACTGTGATTTGACATGTTAAATCTTTTTGCGACGGCTTGCAACTGCTTGCAACGACCTGCGATGATTGATTCACACCGCTGCAACTACTCTCCAAAATGGTCTCATCTCGTTGCGGATCTTCATTCTGAATTGGCCTTCACAGTGAGTAAAGCTGTCTGCACACCATCTCTGACACAGTGCTGAGCTCTCCAATTCCTACATTCTATTCCATTGTTTTCAATGCAACCCCGCACACCAGTGCTGAACTCTTCCGCCGTCGATTGTGAGATCTAATTGGAGTCTATTTTGTCAGAGGTGCCCATTGACATCCATTATTAATTTTACAGGCTACTGTGCAAGGTTTGTTGCAAAATAGTTGAATTTGAAAGTACTCCGCAATGCTGTCGGAGCTGGTGTGCCGGCGGCTTTACAGGATTTCTCTGAAGGGGCTCAGTTGGGCTTGTTATTGTTGCTAACGGCAACAGTGGAGACCTGTCTGAGAACTGTCCAGAGATGAAGGTTCCGGCCAGCACACCCAGGAAGTAGATAGAGGACGCCAGAGGGCCTTTGTACTCCTGCTCACACACCAGGTCCCACTGCAAGATACACACATACATAAACACACACACACACACACACACACACACACACACACACACCAATCAATCCTCTGGAAGCCAGTGGGCGTATGTATGCCTGTTCACACACACCAGGCAGAGAACGTATAGCAAAGATCATGAAATACTGACCAAGATAAAGCAACATGAAAGGTGGCTACAGACCAAAGTTCCGCGACAAGACTGGCTGCGACGTTCTAAAAACCTGTGACATTCTAAAACTGTGAAACTGCAATTTGACATGTCAAATATTTTGCGACGGCTTGCAACTGCTTGCACACCGCTGCAAATATTCCTAAAATCGTCTCATGTCGTTGCAGGTCTTCAGTCTGAATTGGTCTTACTCTTAGTGCTTTTCAGTGGGAGCCAACGTGAATAACTTTGGTCTTCATACGATCTTGTCATACCAGCTTATAAGAGCTTGGATTTGGTCTGTATAAAGGGGGATTTTCCCCCTCCCACGGTGTGTGTGTGTGTGTGTGTGTGTGTGTGTGTGTGTGTGTATGTGTGTGCGTGCGTGTGTGTGTGTGTGTGTGTGTGTGTGTGTGTGTGTGAGAGAGAGTGTGTACCATTGTAGGATCAGAATGCTGGTATGGGCCCCATCACACACATGGCAAGCACTCCATAAATATCAGTGGTGCAATTGACTTGTATACCGTACATTATAGTTTATTCCATATAGCAAAATCAACAGACAGATCCTGTTACACACCATAGGACAGGTTATATCAGACATATCTTACTCAGTACTGGGTACTCTATGGACAACCCTATATGCTGCCTCCGTAGTTATTTTTCCCATGTGGATACAAGCCAACACATTTGTAAAGGTTGTATAACCTAAAGCTGTGGCAACAAGCCAGGACCTTTGACTCCAGAGCTGGGCCTCCTACTGGGGACCCAATGCATCCAGTTTCACTGAGAGAGGCCACTAGACCTCAGCTTACCAGTATATGTGTATCATGGGTTTTCTAGGAAGTTATAGCCCTACACATGTGTATGTAATTTGTGTTTGTCTCCATGTACACTACTGCACTGTATGTTTTTTCTGTTTGTTTTTTTAATGTATGTGTGCATATACAGTGTCATGCATGTGTGTGTGCACTTTGCATGCTCAATTACATGTGTGTGTGTGTGTGTGTGTGTGTGTGTGTGTGTGTGTGTGTGTGTGTGTGTGTGTGTGTGTATGTGTTTGTATGTGTGTGTATGCCCATAGCATCGGATTGCTAACCATGCCACCAGTAGTGGCAGCTGCTATATGACCCAGTGAGATACACATGGAAAAGCCATCCATCATGCCATAAATACCAGAGGTTAGCTGAGTCGTATTAGCCTGACATAGCCCGCCCAGAATACTGCTGTTCATCCGTATCCATGGTCTGGGAACGGTCCTCTGGGGCGTGTTACATCGGTAGAGAGTCTACCGGCCAATAAGCGAAGCTGATTAGACGAGCTTTCCAATCGTTTCAAACCAGGAGTGAATGCCCTCCCCTCCGCAGTATAATCGCGTCAGGTTAAAGAACCTCCAGACCATGAATACGGATGAACAGCAGTATTAGTGGTCGGGCTATGTCAGGCTATCACTGTATATGTTAAAATCAATAGACAGATCCTTTTATACATCATAGGATTTATGAAGTCAAATACTTAGCATACTGTATGAAGCAATTGTTAGGGATATAGCGGTATTGCCTTCATGCTGTTCTACCTCGTAAGCGCTCAAAGTTGAGAAATGTTGAACTTTAGAGGTCACATTTTCTTCACCAATGGGCCATTGCGGGGGCGCCGACTCTGTTGGTTAAGGCGCCGTACATAAATCTGGTGACCTGGGTTCGATTCCCACCTGTGGTCATGTCACGACCCCTTCCTGTCTCTCTATCTCCCACTCACTTCCTGTCTCTCTGCACCATGGGTTTTCAACAGGGGGTCCGTGGACCTAGCCTGACATAGCCCGACCATAATACTGCTGTTCATCCGTATTCATGGTCTGGAGGTTCTTTAGCCTGACATAGCCCGACCATAATACTGCTGTTCATCCGTATTCATGGTCTGGAGGTCTTACATAGCCGACCATAATACTGTTCATCCGTATCTGTCTGGAGGTTCTTTAACCTGACGCGATTATACTGCAGGGGGAGGGAATTCACTTCTGGTTTGAAACGATTGGACAGCTCGGTCTAATCATCTTCGCTTATTGGCCGGTAGACTCTCTACCGATGTAAACCTGCCCCAGAGGACTGTTCCCAGACCATGGATACGGATGAGCATTCGTATTATGGGCGGGCTATGTCAGGCTACCGTGGACCCCTGGTGGTCCGTGAAGACATTCCAGGGGGTCCGTGACATGGGTTGCAATTACAACTTAGTGTGATTGATCTTGATATTTGAAAACTTGATTTGAGAAATAAGCACAGCTAAGCACTCCAAATGCAGTGTAAGAGTGCATACGTGGGCAAATGTGGTGATTGCTGGCTAAAATGTCTCTTTGTATAATTTCCTGCAATCCTTTTGTTTATAACACCCCCCTCCACCCCTGGGGGTGGGCCACCGATAACTTCTTAGTCAAAATGGTGGTTCCTGTGACTGAACCAAGTTGAAAACCCCTGCTCTACACTGTTCTGCCCAATAAATAAGGTGTAAAAAGCCCCCCCCCCCCCCCACCAATATCTTAAAAAACAAAACCAATGGGCCATTGCCTAGCTGGCAGTTATAGCCATGTTTTGTTTATTAATTTAGCACTATTGTTTTAAAGGAATATTCCACATCTTTATGAAAATTGCTTATTCACCCTCTTACCTGGAGTTACTGCACTTAAATGGGTAAAAGCATTTTGGTCTCAGTGCATGCGTTTTCCTAGCCTGGCAACCACAATTGTACATTTAGCTTAGCATAGGTGCTGGAAAGTAAAGTAGCCAAAGAGTTGCTATCTGACAAGTTTACACTCCAGAGCTTATGCTAGCTAGAGCTAAAATAAAGCAAAAATTAGGATTACTGGTCAGGGAAAATGCATGCACCGAGAACAAAATGCTTTTACCCATATAGATCAGAGAGTGAATAACCAATGTTTACAGGTGGAATATGGAATATGGAATAAAAGGTGGAATATTCCTTTAAACATGAAAAAAAGTGTGTCAGTCTGAAAACTCCAGACTTCAAAGCCAGATGCCCTACTGGGGAATCAGAGCATCCAGTTTCACTGAAAGAAGCCGTTAGACCTCAGTGCCTCCCGCCAGTGTGTGTGTGTGTGTGTGTGTGTGTGTGTGTGTGTGTCTCACAGGGTTTCTTTTGAAGTTACACACATGTGTGTGTGGGTCAGTGTACTCAGTGTCTGCAGTTTGCATGCTCAAGTGTATGAGCTCTATGCTTGTGTGTGTGTGTGTGTGTGTGTGTGTGTGTGTGTGTGTGTGTGTGTGTGTATGCGTGTGTGTGTGTGTGTGTGTGTGTGTGTGTGTGTGTGTGTGTGTTGTGTGTGTGTGTGTGTGTGCGCTCATATGATGCATACAGTAACAAATCTGTTATCTTGTCTTGGCAAAAAACTAGACTTGATGTGCAATTTGACATCATGCATAATGCACAGTCTACGGTCCTTTTAAAGTTTTAGTTTTTTATTATTTGATAATGTAGCATTGCCTCAGTCAGACCTGAACTCCTAGTTATTAATCTTGTGAATAAAGTTACTTACTCTATGTTTCATTCAGTGTGCATGTGTGTGTGTGTGTGTGTGTGTGTGTGTGTGTGTGTGTGCTCACCTCAGTAACGATGGTGGACTGGTAGATCTCTTTGCTGTACTTCCATCCATCCACACATCTCTCCTGCTCGATCTGGCTGACGTTGACGTCCACATCGGGTTCATAGTTGAGCTGGGAGAAGTTCCTGAGGATGTCCAGTCTGTACCTGCTACACGAGCTTCTCTTCAGCACCCCATTCTGCTGTACCAGAGGAATACTCACATTCCTCCAGCGCTCGCTGATGTTGCTGTCCGCCGGGATCACACACTCGTGGGGAGGCGTGTCGGCCACGAACACGATGTAAAGACCCACCAGTCCGTTTGGCAAGATGCTGAAGGCTAGGAAGAAAAAGATTTGCTGCTGGAATGGTCCCCACGTTCCCAAGAAGGAGGTGATTTCATCATATTCCCTCATTTTGTCTCGTCTCTAAAACTTTTTTTTTTCTCTCTCTCTCTCTTTTTCTTTTTTTCTTCTTAAAAAAAAACAAACAAAAAATTACGTGCTGCTTTTTTCCCCTTTCGTCTCAGCAGTGCTGTGTCATAATAGTGTGGCCATGGCTTATCATTAAGTCTACTTATATCATTATGCGGGTGTTGGATAACTCACGGGACAAAACGTCACTTCCTACTTGGCATCTGCTACTACGGCAACAAGTGACTGATGTTATCCATTGGCTGCACACACTTGTCTGACGCGTCTGTAACACACTTTTATTTTTTTTAAGTGCACCTTATTGCAAAATTGCATAATTTTTAAAAAAATGTGTATATAAGTATATAGTTTCTTGCACGAGGCATTGAGTGGTAGGCACACAGAAGCTTGGCACTGGCACACACACACACACACACACACACACACACACACACACACACACACACACACACACACACTACACACATGGGGCGGGCTTAGCCCACACAAATATTTGTCGTGGTACCCAACCAATCACAAGTTAGGGAAACAATCGTGCTTTTCTTGGCCTGCCAATGAAAAAATAGCACAAGAAAAAAAAAAAGCACTGTTTCTATTTTGTGATTGGTTGGTCAGCCTACAAGGTCGCCTACAGACCACCCCTCATACACTTCTCTCTCTCTCTCTCTCTTTCTCACACACACACACAAACAAGACTCTCAATCACACACACACACACACACACACACACACACACACACACACACACACACACACACACACACACAGCGGACTCTGAATCAAATCCATATGCAGCACAGCAGTGTGCTTCTTGAACTTTCAGAAAGAAAAATGTCTGGACACCTAAGCTTTAAATCTCTTGTTTTTTTTTGCATTCAATCAATTTCCATTACACAAAACAAAAGATAAAAAGGGTCTTGAAAGGTGCAGACTTTGTTTCTGGAATCATTTCAGGCATCTAGTTCTAACCCCTGCATGTGCACAATGTTCTTTTGCAACTGAACATTGCTAATTTTGTCACAAGATTGGTAGTTAGATGACTGGGCACCACAGTGTCATGACCAAAGGCTTGCAATAAAACCTCACAACAATTTTTAAAAAGTCATCCCATAATGTCTCTGGACAGTTGCTATGGAAACCATGAAAACATCTCAAGAGACACAATCCAAACAAACACACACTCTCTAACGACAGACATCCCCAATGTTGAAAACTAAACAAACAAACAAAATCACACATTTTATACTAAACTGAGCTAAACAACAACTACAAAAAAACAAACAAAAAACTGTTAGACAAGGACAAAAGTATTTTTGTAGTTTGGACAACCACATTACAAATCATACTATAGGAGGTAGAACAAATAGAGAAGATATTTCTGCTTTTGGAAAATGCTTAAAACCTTATTGGGACAACACAACCATTTGAATGCATGCAGGGTTGCCATTTTTTTCCCCCCGTTTTTTTTTTTTTAACATTTTCAAATTTCCCCCCAGAGCAGAGTAGCAGGTTCCCCCCAAGGCCCTGGAAATAGAGTAGACACACACACACACACACACACATGATGTGACGTGAGGAGGCGGCTCCTGTGCTGAAACAACCTGGATTGGCTCAGAGTGGAATAATTGGGTGGGTGGGTGTTCAGCTGATCCCTACATCATGTGGAGCAGATGGACTAGACAGAGAGGTTGGGTAATTCCATCATGGCTGACAATACAAATTGGGTCTTGTGCTCAAACAATCTGGATTGACTCAGACTGGAGTGGTTGTGGGTGTGCAGCAGATCTCTACATCATGTGGAGCAGACGGACGAGAGAGAGAGAGAGAGAGAGAGAGAGAGAGAGAGAGAGAGAGAGAGAGAGAGAGAGAGGATAATTTCATCATGGCTGACATTACAAATTTGACATATGTTTTGGTGATAAATGCATTTGTATAATTTCATTGTTTGTTTTTTGAAATTGTAAAGTTGCACATTTTACAGGCCCTTGCTCGATTATCTTTATATAGCCTACATAGCTTACCAGGGAAAGAACTACACTGATGGGAGAAACACACACACACACACACACACACAGAAGATCTACTATGCATTCACGCAACAATGTATACAGTATGTGCTTATGTTTTAATATGTTTGCCCATAAAGAAATGGAATAAATATACAGTAAATTATATTCTTTATGCTCTGTTTTATTTTATTTCTTCATTTCCAAGATGTACTATATAGTACTAGTAATGCATATAAAGTATGTACTAGTGCAACATATGATTCGTCTTGCCAATAAAACTTATTTGAATTTGAATTTAAGAGAGAGAAGAGAATTGAAGATAGTGAATGGAGCAGAGAGTAAAATGAGAGAGAGGACCTACCTCATCATTGAATTTGCAGAAAGAGAGAGAGAGAGAGAGAGAGAGAGAGAGAGAGAGAGAGAGAGAGAGAGAGAGAGGGAGGAAAACATTTCTAAGCTAATTTTAATTTGCAGAGGGCACACCGCCTGGCCTTCCTCTTCATTCCAGTCGCTCAGCAGTCTTTTATCTCCATCGTTAATCGCTAATAGAGTTAGCGCTCAACAAGACACCGCTTCATTGGGAGAGAATGACATGACTGTGATGATGGACAGAGGGGCCAAAAAAAAGTGTGGCGAGAAGGAAAGGTATCTTGGACTCTGAGAGAGAGAGAGAGAGAGAGAGAGAGAGAGAGAGAGAGAGAGAGAGAGAGAGAGAGAGAGAGAGAGAGAGAGAGAGAGAGAGAGAGAGAGAGAGAGAGAGGGAGGGAGAGAAAGAGAAAGAGAGAGAGAGGGAGAGAGAGAGAGAGAGAGAGAGAGATGGAGAGAGAGAGAGAGAGAGAGAGAGAGAGAGAGAGAGAGAGAGAGAGAGAGGGAGGAGAAAGAGAGAGAGAGAGAGAGAGGGAGAGATGAAGATGGGTATAGAGAGGTAGAAAAAGAAAAACATGCAGAATAGTAAGAGGTGTGTGTGTGTGTGTGTGTATGTGTGTGTGTGTGTGTGTTTGTATGTGTGTGTCCGCATAATGAGACAGTTTGAGTTAAATGTATATGTTTATTATGTACTGAATGGGACTATGTTTGTGAGTGTATATGAGTTACATGTGTGCATGTGAATATGTGTGTGTGTGTGTGTGTGTGTGGAAACAGCGAGAGAGTGAATGTGTGTGTGAGTGTATGTGTGTGTGTAGACCAGCCGGGGAGTGAGAGTGCGTGTGAAAGTTGACCAGACGGACAGTGTGTGTGAATGTGTTGACGAGACAGACATTGAGGCAGTGTGTGTGTGTGTGTGTGTGTGTGTGTGTGTGTGACAGATGGGCAGACTGCCACCATCTGCGCGTGATTAATGATCAAAGGCATCTTCCAGCTGTGCCTGTTAATCCCAGTGTGTGTGCCAGCTTCTGATAGGCCTTGATGCTGCCGCACTGGTGTGTGTGTGTGTGTGTGTGTGTGGACCACTGAAAGGCTTTGGCGTAGTGTATGCCTGTACAGTATTTTCAAGAAGCCAAAGAGTTGGGCACTGGAACTTGTCACAGGGTCAGTGTGTGATTTACACTAGGGCAAAATTGTGTGTGTGTGTGTGTGTGTGTGTGTCGTCTAGTGCAGAATGACCATTTGTAACTGTGTGTGTGTGTGTGTGTGTGTGTGTGTGTGTGTCGTCTAGTGCAGAATGACCATTTGTAACTGTGTGTGTGTGTGTGTGTGTGTGTGTGTGTGTGTGTGTGTGTGTGTGTGCGTCCAGTGCAGAATGACCATTTGTAACTGTGTGTGTGTGTGTGTGTGTGTGTGTGTGTGTGTGTGTGTGTGTGTCGTCTAGTGCAGAATGACCATTTGTAACTGTGTGTGTGTGTGTGTGTGTGTGTGTGTGTCGTCTAGTGCAGAATGACCATTTGTAACTGTGTGTGTGTGTGTGTGTGTGTGTGTGTGTGTGTGTGTGTGTGTGTGTGTTTTTATGCTATCCAGCTGGGTATAGTGGGGTGACATCAGGGCAAGACTGTGTGTGGTGGGACAGTCCAAGGCCAAAAATAGCCAACTAACATTCTAGTATTTCTCATTGGACTCACATTCTTGTAAATTCAGAAATAAGTAGTAAAACAATTACGTTTAAGTACTTAAACAATTCCTTACTTGTAAAATATATTTTTAACATTTCTCTCAAATTCCAAATAATAATATTGCCATTTAACGAATTTATTTGCATAAAATGAGAAAATATAATACAAAATAATGAAAAAGATCTCAGACCTTAAAATACTACAACTTTATATTAATTTCAGAGGTCAATTATTACACTGATTTTGTGGATTATTTTGCATTTTTAGAGATCTAAATGACAAAATATTTTTTTTGAAATTAGTAAGAAATGTCTGTAGTTCAGTATTTTCAAGAACAAAACAAAATTTTACTTATATTAAACATAATAAAAGTAATCAGAGGCTGCATTTTTTTTTTACTGTCTCATAATTTTTTCAGTTATTCTCCCCATTTTCCTTAATCTCTGCACCTGTGTGGTCTCACAATCAACTCAACTTGCAAGAGAGATTATCAACACAACAGAGACGTATTTATTGTACATTTTTTGTATTTATTTGACACAATCAAGTGGTCTCAAGTCAATATTGAAAAAAAAAGAATATCTTCCATTATATGCGTCATTAGTGAATTTCCAAAACACAAGTGTAAACAAGCCCATATTTGCTGTTTGTTTGAGGATATAAGGCAAATCACGTCTCGCAGTGAGTGGTTAGAGGACTGACTGACAAACAGACGCTACGCATAAATGCACGGATATAAAAATGCAATATGCTTGCTGCAATGTCGGCACTTTTTTCAGACTTTAAAAATATCCGCTCCTCGGACGGAATCTTTTACTCGGGTGACGCCGTCACCGTCATGCGCCACCGTAGAAACCATCGCCCGGGTTAAAGCGACTCGCACTCGGCTTGAGGGGTGCTCGCCACTATGACACAGAGAGAGGCGAACACACACACACACACACACACACACACACACACACACACACAACCTAGTCTGAAGGTCTTTAACATGTACTTCGAAGACCAACATGAGTGGAAGCTCGGGTCTGGATTGCCGCTTTAGTAATTCTCCATTCATGATAAACACTTACATTAAGACAACAATCACTATGTTTTAGCTCCAATATTTGATTAAAAAAAAAAAAAAAAAACATAATACAAATAAAAACAACAAAAGAATTTGGGGGTACTGTATCTTCAGCTACTTGGCACACTGAAAAGGCATTTTTTCAACTTTATATTTTATACAAAACGGAACATCATCAGGTTGACTCTGCTGGACCCCGGGTAGGGAAGGAGAGGGGAGGATAGGGGAGGTAAGGGGAGGAAAGGGTTGGGGTTAGAGTCAGTTTGGTTAGGGTGGATTGGGAGTTCGTGAAAGGAGAGTTGGGGAGAGTAGGTTAGCTTGGATGGAGGGAAGAGAGTAGCCTGGCTTGCACGACCATGTTCAGAAATGAACTGTGGTCTGGCAAAGCTAGCATTGCCCGGGAATTCCGATGCTATCAAACTTCTATCAATGTTATGGGACAGAGCTGGACAGAGTCATTGTAAGCTCGCCTCCTTCTGCCTGCTCGTTTCTTACAGGGTCCTGATTTTGGAGAGTTGGAGGAAATTGCCTCCTTGGCCATACTGATTGATCGCCAAATTTCACGCAGTTAGGAAGTATGGGCAGACCCAGGCTAGGAGGGAAGGGGAAAAGAGAGTAGGTCGGGTTAGGGTGGGGTGGATTTACCTCACTCATGCCAGATGATGCGCTACGTAGCTTTAAGCCACTCCCGCGCAACAATCTGATGATGAAGCCATAGGAAGCGATTTCAAGCCCAATATTCTCTAACCGGACCAATCAGGACCGCTGGCTGTGTAGCGGCTGCTGTATAGGATGTGACGTAGCGGAGTGTCTCTGTTTGAATCCAACAAACATAACCAGCGTCATCGGTTGGTTTTCGATGTGATTGGCTGAAGTGTCACGTCAATTACGATTGATGGACAAGCCGTTTGTCCAGTTGGATTCAAGGATTTCTGACTCCTGAAATAAATCTGCTATCGTTCAACATCAGATGCTCGCGCCTTGGCGCTGCACCTGGCGTGAGTGAGGTAAGGGGTGGATGGGAAGGGGGGATAGGTCAGATTAGGGTTGGGTAGCCTTGGCGCTGCACCTGGCGTGAGTGAGGTAAGGGGTGGATGGGAAGGGGGGATAGGTCAGATTAGGGTTGGGCAGGGTGGTGGGGTAATGATAAGGATAAGCACCTGTGTGGGGACTGGGATGCGGATAAAAGGGCTCCTACTAATATATTGGACAGGCTGTCTGTCTGGAGTGAGTTTCCCGTATCGCTACGAGCTATTTACGGGCTAACTGGTTCTGGAGTCTGTTTCCCAAAGCATAGTTGCTAACTAAGTTAGCAACTATGCTGATTACAATGCAATTTCCCATTGACAACTAACTAAGTTGCTAACTGGTTAGCAACTATGCTTTTGGGAAACGTACCCCTGATGTTGGTATAGGCACAAGTTAGCTCGTAAATAGCTTGTAGCGATTTGGGAACCTCACCCCGGGCTGGTTGTATGTTTGTTTGTTTGGCTTGGTCATCTAGAGTGGAGTAGGGACCCTTTGGCAGAGCTTTAGTCCAACACCGACACAACATGTGCTTTTACAAAGGTCAAAGGTCAGCTAGCCGCCCAAGGAGGCTAGGCTAGCCACTATAAAAAATAAAAATCACGGTCAATTTATATATATATATTTATGTACTTATGCTACTTACATACACTCACGTGTATACACATACACACACGTGTATACACACAAACACACACACACACTGACACACGCATACATATACACACACACTCACACACTTTTTAAGCGTAAAAAATATATTTACATAAAATACTAATCATTCATCATCTTGTTCTATGCAGGAAGAAAACGGAACTTCTATTTACTGCTCTTGGGAGAGATTTGAACATAAAAATCAGAACAAAATGAAAGATCGTTTCCATTTCTTTTTTTTTTTTTTTTGTCATGTACCGTCACGTAATCAAATTCCTCTTTTCCAGGGCCAAGAAAGGATAGTGTAGGGTGGGGTGGGGTAGGATACGTAGGGACAAGTTGGGGGATATCCTATTCTTGTTCGTGTACCTCCTGAAGGAGGAACATCCACCCTCTACCACATGCTCAATGAAGAGTCCAGAGGTATGTGTGGATGATAGGCAAACAACCAGGGTCACAGAGAGAGAGCGAGAGAGAGAGAGAGAGAGAGAGAGAGAGAGAGAGAGAGAGAGAGTGGAGAGAGAGAGAGAGAGAGATGCCTTAGTGCCAGTCTAGAGCCCATTTTACGTCATCTTCCTCTCCAGCTGGTTTATTAGGGAGGATCCCTCAAATCCACGGATGCCTCCACGTCATTGGTCAGAGGGCAACACTTAGCTCCTCCCTCTCGTCTTCGGCCGTCTTCTCTAGTCTCCTCCTTCCCTCCCTTCCCTCTCTCTCTCTCTCTCTTTCTCTCTCTCTCTGTTGTTCCTGGTTCCGACCCAGACTCTGGCCGAGGTGAAGGTCACTTAGAGGTCGGTGACCTTGACCTGAAGGTCACTTAGAGGTCGGTGACCTTGTGCTCGAGGGCGGCGGCGATCTGCTGTAGGCGAAGGGTCAGCTGCTTGCTCTGGGCTGCAGGGTCCTCGTCCAGAGAGGCGATGATCTACAGGAGCAGGGGACAAAGGAAGAGGAAGTGGAGAGAGAGAGAGAGGTTCAACACTCCTTTATTCAATCAGCTTTTGAGTGTTTAAATGATACAATAACGTCCAGATAAACAACACACCATCCACTACATCAGTTTAACTTAACTACACCATTCCAGTCCACCTCATATATTAAAAATCACATCCCCTCCCTCCCCAACCTTGCAAAGCAACTCCCGCACCCCCCATACATCAATAAAACCAACAGTGTCGTTGACCATTTTGTTGTATGCATACTCCATTTTTACCCTCCCTCCCACCATTCCCCTAAAAACCTCAACAGGGTCCAGAGAGCCACATCCCACAATCTTATTTTTCCTTGTCCTTATTGCCATATTGTCATTTTGGCAGAGCCCAACAGAAAATTGAGAAGGCACACTCTGGAGAGAGAGAGAGAGAGAGAGAGAGAGAGAGAGAGAGAGAGAGAGAGAGAGAGAGAGAGAGAGAGAGAGAGAGAGAGAGAGAGAGAGAGAGAGAGAGAGAGAGAGAGAGAGTCGATATCTACCCAACTAGCCTCAGACTACCTACAGTCCTGCAACCTTTTAAGGGAAGAGTCCACATGACCATCAACGAAATATCCACTAGAACTTTCTGTTAATTTTATCTTTTTTATTCCTTATATTGAGTTAAGTTTCATTTTATTTCTATATAATATTCATTTTATTATTCAAGTTATTATTGTCATTATTATATACATTAATACTTTGGCAATATTGTATTTACATTTATGTCAATAAAGTTTATTGAACTGAACTGAGGGAGAGAGGGAGAGAGAGAGAGAGATAGAGAGAGAGAGAGAGAGAGAGAGAGAGAGAGAGAGAGAGAGAGAGAGAGAGCCAAAAGATGGAGGAAGAGGAGAAAGAGGCAGAGAGTAGAGGAATGTGATGAGGGCTTTTATACACTCATTTGTGAGAGAAGTACTGTATTACTTTATATATTATTTAGAAGGACTTTATATTACAAGTACATGCCCAATACATCATGCTGTCATGTTATTATAGGACTGAGAGATAGAGGGAAAGAGATGGAGAGAGGGAGAGAGAGAGAGAGAGAGAGAGAACCTACCCATCATAATATTTGCTGACATACTAATATACAGGAGCGAGTGATAGATGGAAAGAGAGATGAAGTGAGAAAGATGGGCAGAGAGAGAAGAGAAACATTATAGGAGCGAGAGAGAGAGAGAGAGAGAGAGAGAGAGAGAGAGAGAGAGAGAGAGAGAGAAAAAAAAAACAATCTACCCCAGCATAATATTAGCTGGCATACTAGTATAGAAGCGAGAGACAGAGGGAAAGAGAGAATGAGTAGAGAGAGAGAGAGAGAGAGAGAGAGAGAGAGAGAGAGAGAGAGAGAGAGAGAGAGAGAGAGAGAGAGAGAGAGAGAGAGAATATAGAACCTACCCCATCATAATATTTGCTGGCATACTGGTAAAGCTGATGCAGGGCCACCTGTGTGTTTAGCTTGTCTGTGTGAGACTGGAAAACAAGGACAGAAAATAACACAATTTAGGTGCACAATTGCAAATACCCATAGACACACACACACACACACACACACACACACACACACACACACACACACACACACACACCATTCTCTCATACTCCCTCTCTCTTGACACACACACACACACACACACACACACACACATACACAGACACTCACAGAAAATAGCACAATTTAGGTGCACAAATGCAAGCAAACACACACACACACACACACACACACACACACACACACATTCTCTAATTCTCTCTCTCTCTCTCTGACAACCACACACATACACACTCTCTCTCTAACATACATGCACATGCACACACACACATACACACACACACACACACTCACCCGAGATATTTCTGCAAGGTGTGTGTTCATGTCCTGATCGCTGACTTGTACCATCTGTCTGATGTTCTTGTAGTAACTAGAGGGACACAAAGACATAGTTCAAGGTCAGTTCATATCACACATGGAATATTCTCAACATTCCTCCAGATTCATTACTGTCACGTGACCTCTGGAAGCGGAACTCTATCTAGTTCCAAAGATCTTATGAAAGAACACTCACTCTTCCACCATCTTCTTGTACGTGGAGATCTCCTTTGCATAGAGTAGTTTGTTGCTCGGCGATTCCTGTGAGATAAAAGTTTTAGGATTAGATTTGGTTGATGAAAATCAGTTTATAAACATTGGGATTCTGTGTGCAGCCAGTAGAAAAAAGTCAGCGAATTCCACTGGACTTTTGGCTACGGTCGTAAAAAATATGACTTGAGCGATTATTTCCACAAGATGATGTTTTTATGCACCGACCAGACGCAAGATAACCATAGAATCTAGTAATTTCTCAGATATTCAGATATACAGATATCGGTAAGCCAGCTCTCCCCATCCTCTCCCCATTCTGTTGCATTTGGGAGTCTTTATCTGGTGCCTCTCCAACTCTACCACCAGAGGGAGCCATTGGACTATGTTTCTCTGACAAAACTGTCAGTATGGTCTCCATGGTTCTGTCTCTCACCTGGGTGCTATTTAAAGTATGTGGTTTAGCGAGATACCAGGGTGAGTCCACTCACAGTTAAGTAATAGACCTCTTGACACGAGGGCCTTTTGTCGGCTGAATGAAGTCATAGGTCTCTTCTATCCAAAGGTTCCTACTCACTATGAGTTAGCTTGTTATGAGCTAATATCTAAGCCATGTAAACGTCTTCAAATACACTACAAACTCATGTTTCCCATTTACTATGAGTTAGGGTAGCCACATTCATATCCCCAAATAGGAGGACCATTACTAGGAGTTAGCTTACTATGAGCTAACTATGTAGCCCACTTTAAATACCCGCCGCTCATGTTTCCCATTAGGAGCTAACTAGCTCAAGAAGTCCACTTAAAATACTCAATAGTGGCATCATCTAGCCAACACAGGCACTAAAAGGCACTACCTTCAATCCTCATCCTAACCCTAAATTGGGGAGTGCCTTGAAGGCAGCACTGTTGACGACAAAAAAGACCAAAGAAGACCACTTCACCCTCCACCCATCTCACATTAGGTTATTAGCTTGTTAGGGCCTAACTAAAGGATAACGGTTACACTTTATTTGATGGTACCGTTACAAGACTGTCATTAACTATGACATGACATTGTCATGAATCTGTCATAAAGGTTATAAACCTGTCATGACTTCTGACATACCCTAACCCTAACCCTTAATCTAACCCTAACCATGACAAATACCGGGTGACACTTAATGACAGAAGTCATAACAGGTGTATAAAGTTTCTGACAGATTCATGACAACGTCA
>JAODXP020007504.1:35000-42500 GCA_027497455.2 Sardinella longiceps | reverse complement strand
ACACACACACACACACACACACACACACACACACACACACACACACACACACACACATTTTATCCTACAGCACACCCACACACACACCCCCCCACACCCCCACACACACACACACACACGACACTTTATCCCACAGACACAGACACTTCCACAACAAAGGGACAAGCACACTGCTCCAGTGCTCATGTTCTCTGTGGCTCTGAGACTGCTCTTCCACAAAGGTTATACAAGACTGTGCAAATACACACACACACACACACACACACACACACACACACACACACACACACACACACACAGTGCAAATACACACACTGCAGTGACCCTGCACTGGGTAGAGTTGGGCTTTTCAAAAGTAGCCTATCTGTACTCACTTACAGAGAAAAATAAAGTGACTCGAGGCAATTACTGAGTTCTTTTAGATTTGCTGTTTCAAAACCTTTGCTGTACCAAATCTTCTTGTTCTTTTATCCAACAGGCAGCAGCTGTATGACTTCACACAACAGGCTTAGGAATGTTTTGCACCAGAATTTTCAGCCTTAGGCTATAGCAGTGGTTCTCAAACTTTTTCTGTCATTCCCCACTCTCGAAGGCAGAGAATTTTCACGCCCCACCTGGAAGACTCAATTTGCGCACAATACATGTATCTCCGTGAATACTTTGCAAGTACAGAAGTTTTGTCAATGTTACTAATTCAAAGCCAAATTTCTCTCGAACCCCTCATCACAGCAATTAGCAAATAACCATTGGAAAGCTCACTTTAGTGTCATATTCGTATATCTGACAAATAGCTGTGAATTCGGGGGCATGGTGCGAGTGTTGGTCGATCACAAAGAGATGTCTCGCGCCCCACCTGTCATGTGTTTGCGCCCCACTAGTGGGGCCCGACCCACAGTTTGAGAAACACTGGGCTATAGTGTGAGTGTGTGCTTTTCGCAAAGATGGTGTTTTTTGCACTCAACAGCATCTCTCAGGCAGGGCTCTCTGACTAGCAATGCCTTAACCCTAACCCCTAAACTCAACCCCCTTAACCTTCACCCTAACCCAGTGTTTCTCAAACTGTGGGGCGCAGATACATGACAAGTGGGGCGCGAGAAATCTCTTTGCTATTGACCAACGGCCGCACCATGCCCCCACAGGCACAGCTATTCGCAGCTATTCGTCAGATATGTGCATATGACAGTAAATTGAGCCCTCCGATGGTGTTTGCTAGTTGCTGTGATGATGGATTCGAGAGAAATTTGGCTTTGAATTGGTAACATGAAAATTCTAACATTGACAAAAATCCTGTACTCGCAAAGTATTCCTCACAGAGATATTGTGCGCAAATTGAGCCTTCCAGGTGGGGCGTGAAAATTCTCCGCCCCCCAAAGTGGGGAATGACAAAAGAAGTTTGAGAACCACTGCCCTAACCCTACATTTGTGTTGTAGTGCCTTGAAGGCAGCGATACCTGGAGGGTAGCATTGAGGGCATAAAATATCAAAGGCCGTGTTGTTGGCAGGAAAGCAGAGGACGCAGGGCCGTTTCAAGGTACTTGGGGGCCCCAAGCAAACAGGGCATGGGGGCCCTTCACCTCCCACAAACACCTACATAAACCACAATATGTTTGTGTTGAACTTGCAACTGTCTAACTCTGTCCTATTTTATTGAAAAACACCACCAACTAAAACTACTAAAATGATTAAACAGTCATTCTGGGGGACCCCTTTCAGCTTGAGGCCCCAGGCAATTGCTGTAGCTACAGTCCTTCAGAGGAGACAGACTCTCTCTCTCTCTCTCTCTCTCTCACACACACACACACACACACACACAGACTCACATTGTAATGGGCCAGGGTGTTGAGTCTCTTCCAGCGTCCTTCTTTCTGGGACGTCAGGTCCAAGTCAGACAGGATCTGCCCAGTGGAGCCGGGGCGCCACTCTGTGGTAGGGGAGGGAAGTGCATGCCAGTTTGTTTATTACTGTATTTGGGCAGTATACACCTCTGCAAGACACTGCAATGGCTCATAATCGTGTGTGTGTGTGTGTGTGTGTGTGTGTGTGTGTGTGTGTGTGTGTGTAGAGAGAGAGAGAGAGAGAGAGAGAGAGAGAGAGAGAGAGAGAGAGAGAGAGAGAGAGAGAGAGAGAGAGTAAGTGTGTATGTCTGCATATGTCTATATGTATAAATGTGTGAGTGAGTTAGATAGAGACACAGAAAGAGAGGGAGAAGGTTGTAATATCTGTGTGTGTGTGTGTGTGTGTGTGTGTGTGTGTGTGTGTGTGCTAAATTGCATTCCCACTGTGGGAGTTGCACAGGATGCCATAACTCTGGCCGAACACCCCCAAAGAAAATGTAATTTCGCTCAGCCCACTCTAAGGCCACACGTCTGTCTGTCTGTCTGTCTGTTCCTCTCTCTCTCTCTCTCTCTCTCTCTCTCTCTCTCTCTCTCTCTCTCTCTCTCTCTCTCTCTCTTTCGTCTGTGTGAAGGTGTCTAAGAGTGTGAGTTTGTGGAGAAAAATATGTGTGTGTGTCTGTGTGTGTATATGTATGAGATATGCTTGTGGGTTTCTGCTTGGCTGTGACTGTGTGTGTGTGTGTGTGTGTGTGTGTGTGTACTATATGTGTATGAGATACACTTGTGGGCTTCTGCCTGGCTGTGACAGTGTGTGTGTGTGTGTGTGTGTGTGTGTGTGTGTGTGTGTGTGTGTGTGTCATCCAGGGGCTTATTCATATCAGTGATTCTGCAGTCATCCGGCAGAAGTGCAAGACTACGGACTGAATTAAAGAACCCACGGTTCTCTGCTCAAGGGGTCTGGGTTCCGTCTCAGAATCACAATGAGCCTGGCGCTCCATTCTCTCTCTCTCTCTCTCTCTCTCTCTCTCTTTCTCTCTCTTTCTCTCTCTCTCTCTACATCTTTCTACACCTCTCTTTCTATACACCTCTCTCTCTCTCTCTCTACACCTCTCTATTCCTCCCTCTCTTTCTCTTTTTTTCTCTCTCTCTCCCTCCCTCCCTCCCTTCGTTTGGACAAAGTGAGTTTCATTAAATTCCCTCCTTTCCTCCACGTTATATTATGAGTGAATGTAGAAGAAAAGTGGCACCGCAGACAAGTGGAGGAGAGGAGAGGGGGAGAGAAGAGGAGAGGAGAGAGAGGAGTGAAGGAGAAGAGGAGAGATGAAAAAAAAAGATGAGAAGAATGACCATTAACTGGATACTAGGAGCCAGCCTAATGCCAGAGTTCATGTACGGTACTGTAGCCTACAGTACGCTTAGAAAAGTTTCTGTGCTACAGAACCTATTCTGATTGGTTCATTAGCTAAGACTTCCTGGCTGCCTATTCTGATTGGTTCATTAGCTAAGACTTTCTGGCTGCCTATTCTGATTGGTTCGTTAGCTAAGACTTCCTGGCTGCCGGTAGAGTAGTGGCTAATTAGCCTGCCAACCCAGATGGCTTCAGCTGGAAAGTTCCGGGGGAGATTTAATTGTTCTGGAAAAAAAAAAACCTGAGGCAAATGCCTATTACACCACTAAAAATATATAAATAATACATAAAAGAACATAAAATAAAATCAGATAAAATAAAACATCTGCTGAATCGTTAAGCTGAGCTTATACAGACTAAATATGCTTCACTGCATGACCACTGAATGTAGACTCACATATTTGTAGTTAGTGTTCAAGTCCAGAGTAGGTGCTTAATGTAAGAAATACACTGACAAATACAGTGCAGGAAGTACATACTAATTTGTGTTGCATAAATTGCAATTAGAGTGTTTACAAATACATGGCCACAAGGGGAGAGAGAAAAAAAACCTGAGCCTGAACTTTTAGTGGGTGGGTACATTATGCATGCAACACTCTAACTCTAACTTTTTAAACATTACTTAGTTATTTTGGCCATTTATGCAACAATATAACTTTGCCTGTAGTTAGTGTGTGTGTGTGTGTGTGTGTGTGTGTGTGTGTGCGCGCGCGTTTGTTTGTGCGTGTGTGTGTGTTTGTATGTATGTGTGTGTGTGTGAGAGAGAGAGAGAGAGAGAGAGAGAGAGAGAGAGAGAGAGAGAGAGAGTGTGTGTGTGTGTGTGAGAGAGAGAGTGTGTGTGTGTGAGAGAGGGTGTGTGTGTGAGCACCCATCTGTGTGTACTACATGTGAGGCAGACAAGGCCCATTATCAAACTGAAATGCAAGCAATTTTGAAAACTAATATAATGATCTCAGATGAATTCTATGTAAAGTAATGAAATGATGGACTGGGACTGCTGTGAACTGAACTGAAATGTTTAGTAAATCTCTGGGTAAACACTATTTTTCTTTCTTTTTCTTCTGCAGTCACACCACTATGCCTGGAATCCGACCCGGCGCTTGAATCCCATCAGCCCTGCAGTATAGGCCTATATTATATTATCATTGCACAACCATCAGTACAGTATGTGTGCTATTTCAAAGACACTATGCAGGTTTTTTCTGTAAAACCAATGAACTGGACTAGCAGCATACAAAACCTTCCAAACATTTTCCAGAGATTTTAAGCTCAATTCAGACTGAAGATCCGCAACGAGATGAAACGGTTTTGGAGAGTAGTTGTGGCGGTGTGAATCAATAATCGCAGGTTGTTGCAAGCAGTTGCAAGCTGTCGCAAAAGATTTAACATGTCAAATTGCAGTTTCGGAGTTTTAGAATGTTGCAGGTTTTTAGAATGTCGCAGCCCGTGTCGTCGTGGATCTTTGGTCTGTAGCCACCTTTACACTGCTAAAACATGCAAATGATGTCTGATAGCAAAACAAGTTAGCAATGTCATGCTGTAACTAGGTTTTCAATTATTTTGAAGTTGTTTGCTACCCCCCACCCAACCAAGGACTGCACAGTGCATATCCTGGATGTCTGGTGGTAATTAAACTTTTGGTTTACCCACCCTTCTTATCACTATATGTCATCAAAATGTGGCCTTGATGGCCCTACAGTAGTTGGCAAAAACGTAAGTGGTTTTGGACAAATGTGTCTGCTAAATGCATAAATGTAATGTAGATATTATTGAATGAACAATATTTAACATTTACTCTTCAGTACTTGAACATTTAAACAAAGTGATTAATCCTCTGTGAAAAAGGGTGAGTGCTCTGCTTGGCTGTGACAGTGTGTGTGTGTGTGTGTGTGTGTGTGTGTGTGTGTGTGTGTGTAATTGTCTTTGAAGAAGGGTGAGTTCTCTTACCCAGGGCCACGCTCTCTACTCGGGGCCTTTGGGAGTAGGGCAGGTTGCGGTACACCTGCTCGATGATCTTCTCCTTCACCTGGGAGATGGTGTCGCAGTTCAGCACCTTCACCGGCGTCACATCCGGGCCCTCCCCGTGCACCAGCACCTGCAGAGTCTGACCAGAGAGAAGAGACGGACAGCTGTCACATACCGTTATAGAGACATCAATGTTGTCTTAAATATCTGACCTTAAAGCGATGATTCGCCGTCATCCAAACATAGCCCTGTTGCACAAGCCTGCTGACTATAGGGTCTGACCAGAGAGACGAGACGGACAGCTGTCACATACCCGTATCAAAACATCAATGACCTCTTTAATAACTGACCTTTGACCATAAGCAATGGTTTGGCGTGGTTCAAACATAGCTCTGTTGCACGAGCCTGCTGACTGTACTAGATAGCAAGGGAACGAAAGAATTTGGAACAACATTGACCGAGCATGAACACAAAAGTACGCAAACACATTTTATTGAGCTATATTGAGCCACTAATCTTATTTACAGTTTTGAATGTTGTTGGTGCCTTTGACTGTTGCCGGTGCCTTTGACTATGTAAAGTGCTTGTTTGCATTTGCATTCAGTCTATGTTGTTCCAAATTCTTTCATTCCATTTGCTATACCTAGTGTAGTGAGGCTTGTGCAACAGCACTATGCTTGAATGAGGCTGAACCATGGGAAGGTCTGGGAGGGTCTTGATGTACTGCATGCTGTGATGATAACTCACTCGCAATATAACATCGACCATTACCCTTCATTTAACCTTCTGTCAGATGTGTTTTTCTTTCCACACAACCACACACACACACACACACACACACACACACACACACACACACACACACACACACACACACACACACACAGGCACACTTGAATTTGAAACTTTACAATAGAAACACACAATATTTACAACCTCTTTCCGAAAGTCGTTCCAATTGTTCAAGCCTCCATCCGTCAAAGAACAACAACAACAACATTAACAAAAAAAAAAAGTTTACAGTTTTTGTGAATCAACTTGACTGCACAGCAGCAGCAGCCTCTTCTATTCCCCCTGTACCACCCCTTAGCAAAGCAAAGCAAAGCCCAGCACAGCTCCCCATCAGCTGCCCATAGATCAGCCCTGTAAACTCCACAGCCTTATCGGGGGACACAAAACCAGAGCGTGTCTAGTCTACCGCCCTCTTCCAACACATAAATCCCACCTCGCTCCCTCCCTCCCTCGCCCCCTCCCTCACGCTTTTAATCTTGCTACTGCCATGGCAACGATAGCGATATTCCTCTTTCTCGGCCACAAAGTCCGAGCCACTGTGGGGAATACATTTACTTCTGTACTGCGCTCCTGTAGCAAGGAAACTGCCCATTCCCTGATATTATCACTGCTAGTTATATCATTGTTATTATTTTTATTTATCATTATCATTTTTTATTATTATTATTATTATTATTATCTAGCAGACCTGTGTTGTTATCAGTGCTGTGGCATTATCAGTAGTGTGTCTGCTTCTCGCTAAGCCTGTTTGTGTTTACGGTTACGGGCGGCTCTGGCTCTGGGCTGTGGCTCTCCAGTTGCAGCCTTAGGAGTGTGATTAGAGAAAACCAGATCTGCACTATGCAGCCATTGTGGCTCTTTGACCTGACTGGGCTTTGGGCTGTTACCGCACAAAAATGAGAGATAGCACTGAAAGGGCAGGTATAATGGGATCACCGTGCGTGTGTGTGTGTGTGTGTGTGTGTGTGTGTGTGTGTGTGTCTGCAAGAGAAAGAGGTTGTAGATAAATTATGTGCATTATGAGTAAGGAGTAAAATGAGTGTGTGTGTCTGTGTAGGTCTATCGAGTGGATATATCTGGGTTTTTCTTTGTGTGTGTGTGTGTGTGTGTATGTGTGTGTGTGTGAGAAAGAGACAGAGAGCTAACGAGAAGCGACCGAGTGCAAGTGTGATGGAAGGTGTTGTGGATTGTGTGTGTGCGTGTCCAACTTGCGAAAATTGTGTAACGACAACAAATGAGTTTGAGCCCTGGACTTGAGTACTAGCCTGGCGTGTTTATGTTTTGAATACACTCTTATGTAATAGTATTCATTAGCACACGGTCAAACACAACACACACACACACACACACACACACACACACTACTCAATCCGCAGTACTCCACGTAGTACACTCCACGCAGTCCTCCACGTCATCTCCCAACACACACACACACACACACACACACACACACACACACACACACGATCCTCACCAGTACGCAGTACTCCACGTCATCTC
>JAODXP020007504.1:0-20000 GCA_027497455.2 Sardinella longiceps | reverse complement strand
CGTTTTATCAAAGTAAAAGTTTTGAAAAAAAAAAAAGTTTTATCAAAGTAAAAGTTGTCTGACAATAGAACTAAAACATGATATAGTTGCTAGGCCATCAATGTGGAAGTTGTTTCTGAGAAGTTACAAGGTTGCTTAAGGTAGTTGCTAGGGCGTTGCTAAGGCAGACATGGCGGTTGCTATGCCGGTTGCTACGTTGATCATGTTGGTTGCAATGGTGATTGCCACGTCATCAATGTTGAAGTTGTTCCTAAGAAGTTGCAAGGTTGCTTAAGGTTGTTGCTAGGGCGGACATATAGGTTGCTATGCTGGTTGCTACGTTGATCATGTTGGTTGCTGTGTTAATTGCCAGATTATCATTGTTGGAGTGGTTCCTAGGACATTACAAGGCCGCTGGAAGCTGTTGCTAAGGCGTTGCTAGGGCGGACATGTCGGTTGCTATGCTGGTTGCTACGTTGATCATGTTGGTTGCTGTGTTAATTGCCAGATCATCATTGTTGGAGTAGTTCTTAGGACATTACAAGGCCGCTGGAAGCTGTTGCTAAGGCGTTGCTAGGGCGGACATGTCGGTTGCTATGCTGGTTGTTACGTTGATCATATTGGTCACTATGTTCATTGCTAGAACATCATTGTTGGAGTGGTTCCTCAGACGTTACAAGGCCGCTGGAAGCTGTTACTAGGCCGTTGCTAGGGCGGACATGTCGGTTGCTATGCTGGTTGCTACGTTGATCATGTTGGTCTCCATGTTCACTGCTAGATCATCATTGTTGGAGTGTTTCCTAAGACGTCGTAAGGGTGCTGGAAGCAGTTGCTAGGCTGTTGCTAGGGCGGATATATCGGTTGCTATGCTGGTTGGTACGTTGATCATGTTAGTTGCTATGTTCATTGCTTGATCATCATTGTTGGAGTGGTTCCTAAGACGTTACAAGGCCGCTGGAAGCTGTTGCTAAGGCGTTGCTAGGGCGGACATGGCAGTTGCTATGCTGGTTGCTACGTTGATCATGTTGGGTGCTAAGTTGAGTGGTTGGTCATCATCGTGGTGGTGGTTCCTGGGATGGAGCATGAGTGTTTGAGGTAGTTGCTAGGCCGTTGCTAGGGCGGATATGGCGGTTGCCATGTTGGTTGCCAGGTCATCAATGTGGAAGTTGCATAGGATGATGGTTGCATTTACAGTTGGCAAAGGAAAAAGTTGCTTAAAGTTGAATTGTATGATAGTTGGATGAATTTGACTTGTTAAAATAGTTAAATTAGTTGAAAAAGTTGGACGCAGCCTTCGGCTGCGTCAACATGTACATTGTGGATAAGTACATAAAAAGTTGCTTACTGTAAAGTTGTTTAAAAATGTTGAAATAGTTGATTTAATACAGCTGACATAGAATTCTCATGGATCCTAAAGTTCCGACTGCCAGCAGGACCAGTGGAATGTTTACACTACAGTGGCTAAGGTTACAACAATGGGAAATAGAATGCTGAAAGTTCCACCATTCATTTCAATGGGACTTTTTTCGCTCGTTTTTCGCCGATAACGCGAAAACCGTAAACGATAGAAAAAAAGTTTCGATTTAGCTGAAGTCACCAATTGTAGACCTACGCAACGGTAGTTGAATGAAGTTGCTAAGTTGCATAGTTGAAGCTGAATTAATCGCACAAATTTGGTAAGTGGAATAATAATTATAAGAAGTTTCCGAATAACAATATAGTGCAATGCTTTGCATGCACTATAATAATAACTAGATTTGTAATTCCATGGAAATTACATAGTGCATGCAAAAAGTTTTAAAAAGTTTTATCAAAGTAAAAGTTTTCTGCAAAAATGTTTGACAATAGAACTAAAACATGATATAGTTGCTAGGCCATCAATGTGGAAGTTGTTTCTGAGAAGTTGCAAGGTTGCTTAAGGTAGTTGCTAGGGCGTTGCTAAGGCGGATATGGCAGTTGCTATGCCGGTTGCTACGTTGGTCATGTTGGTTGCAATGTTGATTGCCACGTCATCAATGCTGAAGTTGTTTCTAAGAAGTTGCAAGGTTGCTTAAGGTAGTTGCTAGGGCGTTGCTAAGGCGGACATGGTGGTTGCTATGCCGGTTGCTACATTGGTCATGTTGGTTGCAATGTTGATTGCCACGTCATCAATGGTGAAGTTGTTTCTAAGAAGTTGCAAGGTTGCTTAAGGTAGTTGCTAGGGTGTTGCTAAGGCGGACATGGCGGTTGCTATGCCGGTTGCTACGTTGATCTTGTTGGTTGCAATGTTGATTGCCACCTCATCAATGTTGAAGTGGTTTCTAAGAAGTTGCAAGGTTGCTTAAGGTTGTTGCTAGGGCGTTGCTAAGGCGGACATGTTGGTTGCTATGCTGGTTGCCATGTTGATCATGTTGGGTGCTAAGTTCAGTGGTTGGTCATCATCGTGGGGGTGGTTCCCGGGACGTAGCATAAGTGTTTGAGGTAGTTGCTAGGCCGTTGCTAGGGCGGATATAACGGTTGCCATGTTGGTTGCCAGGTCATCAATGTGGAAGTTGTTGCATAGGATGATGGTTGCATTTACAGTTGGCAAAGGAAAAAGTTGCTTAAAGTTGAATTGTATGATAGTTGGATGGATGTTGCTTGTTAAAATAGTTAAATTAGTTGAAAAAGTTGGACGCAGCCTTCGGCTGCGTCATAGTGTACATTGTGGATAAGTACATAAAAAGTTGCTTACTGTAAAGTTGCTTAAAAATGTTGAAATAGTTGATTTAATACAGCTGATAATGGTTTCTAGTTGACATAGAATTCTCATGGATCCTAAAGTTCCGACTGCCAGCAGGACCAGTGGAATGTTTACACTACAGTGGCTAAGGTTACAACAATGGGAAATAGAATGCTGAAAGTTCCACCATTCATTTCAATGGGACTTTTGACGCTCGTTTATCGCCGATAACGCAAAAACCGTAAACGATAGAAAAAAAGTTTCGATTTAGCTCAAGTCACCAAATGTAGACCTACGCAACGGTAGTTGAATGAAGTTGCTAAGTTGCATAGTTGCTGATCAATAAGTTGCACAGTTTTTGGTAAGTGGAATAATAATAATAACTAGATTTGTAATTCCATGGAAATTACATAGTGCATGCAAAAAGTTTAAAAAAGTAAAAGTTTGGGGAAAAAAAAGTTTTATCAAAGTAAAAGTTTTGTGCAAAAATGTCTGACAATAGAACTAAAACATGATATGGTTGCTAGGCCATCAATGTTGACGTTGTTTCTAAGAAGTTGCAAGGTTGCTTAAGGTTGTTGCTAGGGCGTTGCTAAGGCAGACATGGCAGTTGCTTCGCTGATCATGTTGGTTGCAATGTTGATTGCCACATCATCAATGCTGAAGTTGTTTCTAAGAAGTTGCAAGGTTGCTTAAGGTTGTTGCTAGGGCGTTGCTAAGGCGGACATGGCGGTTGCTATGCCGGTTACTACATTGGTCATGTTGGTTGCAATGTTCATTGCCACGTCATCAATGCTGAAGTTGTTTCTAAGAAGTTGCAAGGTTGCTTAAGTTAGCTGCTAGGGCGTTGCTAAGGCCGACATGGCGGTTGCTATGCCGGTTGCTACGTTGGTCATGTTGGTTGCGATGTTGATTGCCACGTCATCAATGCTGAAGTTGTTTCTAAGAAGTTGCAAGGTTGCTTAAGGTAGTTGCTAGGGCGTTGCTAAGGCGGACATGGCGGTTGCTATGCCGGTTGCTACGTTGGTCATGTTGGTGGCAATGTTGATTGCCACGTCATCAATGCTGAAGTTGTTTCTAAGAAGTTGCAAGGTTGCTTAAGGTAGTTGCTAGGCCGTTGCTAAGGCGGACATGGCGGTTGCTATGCCGGTTGCTACATTGGTCATGTTGGTTGCAATGTTGATTGCCACGTCATCAATGCTGAAGTTGTTTCTAAGAAGTTGCAAGGTTGCTTAAGGTAGTTGCTAGGGTGTTGCTAAGGCGGACATGGCGGTTGCTATGCCGGTTGCTACGTTGATCTTGTTGGTTGCAATGTTGATTGCCACCTCATCAATGTTGAAGTGGTTTCTAAGAAGTTGCAAGGTTGCTTAAGGTTGTTGCTAGGGCGTTGCTAAGGCGGACATGTTGGTTGCTATGCTGGTTGCCATGTTGATCATGTTGGGTGCTAAGTTCAGTGGTTGGTCATCATCGTGGGGGTGGTTCCCGGGACGTAGCATAAGTGTTTGAGGTAGTTGCTAGGCCGTTGCTAGGGCGGATATAACGGTTGCCATGTTGGTTGCCAGGTCATCAATGTGGAAGTTGTTGCATAGGATGATGGTTGCATTTACAGTTGGCAAAGGAAAAAGTTGCTTAAAGTTGAATTGTATGATAGTTGGATGAATGTTGCTTGTTAAAATAGTTAAATTAGTTGAAAAAGTTGGACGCAGCCTTTGGCTGCGTCAAAGTGTACATTGTGGATAAGTACATAAAAAGTTGCTTACTGTAAAGTTGCTTAAAAATGTTGAAATAGTTGATTTAATACAGCTGATAATAGTTTCTAGTTGACATAGAATTCTCATGGATCCTAAAGTTCCGACTGCCAGCAGGACCAGTGGAATGTTTACACTACAGTGGCTAAGGTTACAACAATGGGAAATAGAATGCTGAAAGTTCCACCATTCATTTCAATGGGACTTTTGACGCTCGTTTATCGCCGATAACGCAAAAACCGTAAACGATAGAAAAAAAGTTTCGATTTAGCTCAAGTCACCAAATGTAGACCTACGCAACGGTAGTTGAATGAAGTTGCTAAGTTGCATAGTTGCTGATCAATAAGTTGCACAGTTTTTGGTAAGTGGAATAATAATAATAACTAGATTTGTAATTCCATGGAAATTACATAGTGCATGCAAAAAGTTTAAAAAAGTAAAAGTTTTGTAAAAAAAAAAAGTTTTATCAAAGTAAAAATTTTGTGCAGAAATGTCTGACAATAGAACTAAAACATGATATGGTTGCTAGGCCATCAATGTTGAAGTTGTTTCTAAGAAGTTGCAAGGTTGCTTAAGGTTGTTGCTAGGGCGTTGCTAAGGCGGACATGGCGGTTGCTTCGCTGATCATGTTGGTTGCAATGTTGATTGCCACGTCATCAATGTTGAAGTTGTTTCTAAGAAGTTGCAAGGTTGCTTAAGTTAGTTGCTAGGACGTTGCTAAGGCGGACATGGCGGTTGCTATGCTGGTTACTACAATGGTCATGTTGGTGGCAATGTTGATTGCCACGTCATCAATGCTGAAGTTGTTTCTAAGAAGTTGCAAGGTTGCTTAAGGTAGTTGCTAGGGCGTTGCTAAGGCGGACATGGCGGTTGCTATGCCGGTTGCTACGTTGATCATGTTGGTTGCAATGTTCATTGCCACATCATCAATGCTGAAGTTGTTTCTAAGAAGTTGCAAGGTTGCTTAAGGTAGTTGCTAGGGCGTTGCTAAGGCGGACATGGCGGTTGCTATGCCGGTTGCCATGTTGATCATGTTGGGTGCTAAGTTCAGTGGTTGGTCATCATCGTGGGGGTGGTTCCCGGGACGTAGCATAAGTGTTTAAGGTAGTTGCTAGGCTGTTGCTAGGGCGGATATAACGGTTGCCATGTTGGTTGCCAGGTCATCAATGTGGAAGTTGATGCATAGGATGATGGTTGCAATTAAAGTTGACAAAGGAAAAAGTTTCTTAAAGTTGAATTGTATGATAGTTGGATGGATGTTGCTTGTTAAAATAGTTAAATTAGTTGAAAAAGTTGGACGCAGCCTTCGGCTGTGTCATAGTGTACATTGTGGATAAGTACATAAAAAGTTGCTTATTGTAAAGTTGCTTAAAAATGTTGAAATAGTTGATTTAATACAGCTGATAATAGTTTCTAGTTGATATAGAATTCTCATGGATCCTAAAGTTCCGACTGCCAGCAGGACCAGTGGAATGTTTACACTACAGTGGCTAAGGTTACAACAATGGGAAATAGAATGCTGAAAGTTCCACCATTCATTTCAATGGGACTTTTGACGCTTGTTTATCGCCGATAACGCAAAAACCGTAAACGATAGAAAAAAAGTTTCGATTTAGCTGAAGTCACCAAAAGTAGACCTACGCAACGGTAGTTGAATGAAGTTGCTAAGTTGCATAGTTGCTGATCAATAAGTTGCACAGTTTTTGGTAAGTGGAATAATAATAATAACTAGATTTGTAATTCCATGGAAATTACATAGTGCATGCAAAAAGTTTAAAAAAGTAAAAGTTTTGGAAAAAAAAAAGTTTTATCAAAGTAAAAGTTTTGTGCAAAAATGTCTGACAATAGAACTAAAACATGATATGGTTGCTAGGCCATCAATGTTGAAGTTGTTTCTAAGAAGTTGCAAGGTTGCTTAAGGTTGTTGCTAGGGCGTTGCTAAGGCGGTCATGGCGGTTGCTTCGCTGATCATGTTGGTTGCAATGTTGATTGCCACGTCATCAATGTTGAAGTTGTTTCTAAGAAGTTGCAAGGTTGCTTAAGTTAGTTGCTAGGGCGTTGCTACGGCGGACATGGCGGTTGCTATGCCGGTTGCTACATTGGTCATGTTGGTTGCAATGTTGATTGCCACGTCATCAATGCTGAAGTTGTTTCTAAGAAGTTGCAAGGTTGCTTAAGGTAGTTGCTAGGGCGTTGCTAAGGCGGACATGGCGGTTGCTATGCCGGTTACTACATTGGTCATGTTGGTTGTAATGTTGATTGCCACGTCATCAATGCTGAAGTTGTTTCTAAGAAGTTGCAAGGTTGCTTAAGTTAGTTGCTAGGGCGTTGCTAAGGCGGACATGGCGGTTGCTATGCCGGTTGCTGCATTGGTCATGTTGGTGGCAATGTTGATTGCCACGTCATCAATGCTGAAGTTGTTTCTAAGAAGTTGCAAGGTTGCTTAAGGTAGTTGCTAGGGCGTTGCTAAGGCGGACATGGCGGTTGCTATGCCGGTTGCTACGTTGATCTTGTTGGTTGCAATGTTGATTGCCACCTCATCAATGTTGAAGTGGTTTCGAAGAAGTTGCAAGGTTGCTTAAGGTTGTTGCTAGGGCGTTGCTAAGGCGGACATGTTGGTTGCTATGCTGGTTGCCATGTTGATCATGTTGGGTGCTAAGTTCAGTGGTTGGTCATCATCGTGGGGGTGGTTCCCGGGTCGTAGCATAAGAGTTTAAGGTAGTTGCTAGGCCGTTTCTAGGGCGGATATAACGGTTGCCATGTTGGTTGCCAGGTCATCAATGTGGAAGTTGTTGCATAGGATGATGGTTGCATTTACAGTTGGCAAAGGAAAAAGTTGCTTAAAGTTGAATTGTATGATTGTTGGATGAATGTTGCTTGTTAAAATAGTTAAATAGGTTGGAAAAGTTGGACGCAGCCTTCGGCTGCGTCATAGTGTACATTGTGGATAAGTACATAAAAAGTTGCTTACTGTAAAGTTGCTTAAAAATGTTGAAATAGTTGATTTAATACAGCTGATAATAGTTTCTAGTTGACATAGAATTCTCATGGCTCCTAAAGTTCCGACTGCCAGCAGGACCAGTGGAATGTTTACACTACAGTGGCTAAGGTTACAACAATGGGAAATAGAATGCTGAAAGTTCCACCATTCATTTCAATGGGACTTTTGACGCTCGTTTATCGCCGATAACGCAAAAACCGTAAACGATAGAAAAAAAGTTTCGATTTAGCTCAAGTCACCAAAAGTAGACCTACGCAACGGTAGTTGAATGAAGTTGCTAAGTTGCATAGTTTAAGCTGAATTAATCGCACAAAAGCGGTAAGTGGAATAAAAATAATAAGAAGAAGTCTCCGAATAACAATATAGTGCATTGCTTTGCATGCACTATAATAATAAGAAGCCACCGAATAACAATATAGTGCATTGCTTTGCATGCACTATAATAACTAGATTTGTAATTCCATGGAAATTACATAGTGCATGCAAAAAGTTCAAAAACGTTTTATCAAAGTAAAAGTTTTGAAAAAAAAAAAATTATCAAAGTAAAAGTTTTGTGCAAAAATGTCTGACATTAGAACTAAAACATGATATAGTTGCTAGGCCATCAATGTGGAAGTTGTTTCTGAGAAGTTGCAAGGTTGCTTAAGGTAGTTGCTTGTGCGTTGCTAAGGCGGACATGGTGGTTGCTATGCCATTTGCTACATTGATCATGTTGGTTGCAATGTTGATTGCCACATCATCAATGCTGAAGTTGTTTCTAAGAAGCTGCAAGGTTGCTTAAGGTTGTTGCTAGGCCGTTGTTAAGGCGGACATGGCAGTTGCCATGCTGGTTGCTACGTTGATCATGTTGGTTGCAATGTTGATTGCCACGTCATGAATGCTGAAGTGGTTTCTAAGAAGTTGCAAGGTTGCTTAAGGTTGTTGCGAGGGCGTTGCTAAGGCGGACATGGTGGTTGCTATGCCGGTTGCTACGTTGATCATGTTGGTTGCAATGTTCATTGTCACATCATCAATGTTGAAGTGGTTTCTAAGAAGTTGCAAGGTTGTTTAAGGTTGTTGCTAGGGCGTTGCTAAGGCGGACATGGCGGTTGCTATGCCGGTTGCTACGTTGATCGTGTTGGTTGCAATGTTCATTGCCACGTCATCAATGCTGAAGTGTTTTCTAAGAAGTTGCAAGGTTGCTTAAGGTTGTTGCTAGGGCGTTGCTAAGGCGGACATGGCGGTTGCTATGCCCGTTGCTACGTTGATCATGTTGGTTGCTGTGTTAATTGCCAGATCATCATTGTTTGAGTAGTTCCTAGGACATTACAAGGATGCTGGAAGCTGTTGCTAGGCAGTTGCTAGGGCGGACATGTCGGTTGCTATGCTGGTTGCCATGTTGATCATGTTGGGTGCTAAGTTGAGTGGTTGGTCATCATCGTGGGGGTGGTTCCTGGGACGCAGCTTGAGTGTTTGAGGTAGTTGCTAGGCCGTTGCTAGGGCGGATATAGCGGTTGCCATGTTGGTTGCCAGGTCATCAATGTGGAAGTTGTTGCATAGGATGATGGTTGCCAAAGGAAAAAGTTGCTTAAAGTTGAATTGTATGATAGTTGGATGAATGTTGCTTGTTAAAATAGTTAAATAAGTTGAAAAAGTTGGACGCAGCCTTTGGCTGCGTCAACGTGTACATTGTGGATAAGTACATAAAAAGTTGCTTATTGTAAAGTTGCTTAAAAATGTTGAAATAGTTGATTTAATACAGCTGATAATAGTTTCTAGTTGACATAGAATTCTCATGGATCCTAAAGTTCCGACTGCCAGCAGGACCAGTGGAATGTTTACACTACAGTGGCTAAGGTTACAACAATGGGAAATAGAATGCTGAAAGTTCCACCATTCATTTCAATGGGACTTTTGACGCTCGTTTATCGCCGATAACGCAAAAACCGTAAACGGTAGAAAAAAGTTTCGATTTAGCTCAAGTCACCAAATGTAGACCTACGCAACGGTAGTTGAATGAAGTTGCTAAGTTGAACGGTTGCTGCTGAGTTAATCGCACAAAAACGTTGTGGAAGAAAAATAATAACTAGATTTGTAATTCCATGGAAATTACATAGTGCATGCAAAAAGTTTAAAAAAAGTTTTATCAAAGTAAAAGTTTTGTGCAAAAATGTCTGACAATTAGACTAAAACATGATATAGTTGCGAGGCCATCAACGTGGGAGTTGTTTCTGAGAAGTTGCAAGGTTTCTGAGAAGTTGCAAGGTTGCTTAAGGTTGTTGCTAGGATGTTGCTAAGGCGGACATGGCGGTTGCTATGTTGGTTGCTATATAATTCATATTGGTTGCTATGTACAGTATATTGCTAGCTCATCGTTGTGGCCGTGTATCCTATGACGTTGCAAGGCTGCTAGAAGCTGTTGCTAGGGCGGACATGATCCATTTTTATGCTAATTGCCATGTTGATCGTGTTAGTTGATATGTTAATTGAAAGGTCATTAATTAGGAGGACGTGCTTCTTAAGACGTTGCAAGGGTGCTGGAAGCTGTTGTTAGTCCGTTGCTAAGGCGGATATTGCGGTTGCTATGCTGGTTGCTACATTGATCATGTTGGTTGCAATGTTGATTGCCACGTCATCAATGTTGAAGTGATTTCTAAGAAGTTGCAATGAATCATCAGTCAACATATTTCAGTCACATTGACATTACTTGGACCATGCATCATTTATTTCTTCACCAAGTGTCTACTTATTCAGTAAAATCATACTAAATAAAACCAAAACACAAATATTACTTGGATCATGCATTTATTTTCTTCACCATAAAATCAAAAAATTAAATTTCATTAGAAATGTGTCCCAACAATGTTCAAAATAAAACGAACGGAAGGAAAGCGAGAAGACCTTTCCCTCAAGGGTAAAATACCCCTTTTGATTCCTCGCCTCGGTCATCGGGATATGAGGGGAAGGGGGGGGCTCAGGGCAGTGAGGCTACGAATTCAGAGAGACCGTGGTGGCCAAGTGGCAAATGCAGCGGCAGCTTGCCCTTTCGGATGGGAGAGACATCTACATAATGACCACTGACGGAAGCGAGAACAGAGTAACACCGGGGAACACTTTCCTCTGCAAGAACATTGTACTCCGGGATGGCAGGGCTTACCTGAACAAAAATACAATTATTTACCGGAGCTACCAATTGGATAGCAAATGAAGCTGTTGCTAGACCGTTGCTAGGGCGGATATGAATTAAAACATCATATACAACACGATAGAACTAAAACATGATATAGTTTCTAGGCCAATAATGTTGAAGTTGTTTCTGAGAAGTTGCAAGTTTGCTTAAGGTAGTTGCTAGGACGTTGCTAAGACAGACATGGCGGTTGCTATACCGGTTGCTACATTGGTAATGTTGGTTGCAAAGTTGATTGCCACGTCATCAATGCTGAAGTTGTTTCTAAGAAGTTGCAAGGTTGCTTAAGGTAGTTGCTAGGGCGTTGCTAAGGCGGACATGGCGGTTGCTATGCCGGTTGCTACGTTGATCATGTTGGTTGCAATGTTGATTGCCACGTCATCAATGCTGAAGTTGTTCCTAAGGAGTTGTAAGGTTGCTTAAGGTTGTTGCTAGGGCGTTGCTAAGGCGGATATATAGGTTGCTATGCTGGTTGCTACGTTGATCATGTTGGTTGCTATGTTCATTGCCAGATCATCATTGTTGGAGTGGTTCCCAGGACATTACTAGGCTGCTGGAAGCTGTTGCTAGGCCGTTGCTAGGGCGGACATGTCGGTTGCTATGCTGATTGCTACGTTTATCATGTTGGTTGCTATGTTCATTGCAAAATCATCATTGTTGGAGTGGTTCCTAAGACGTCGCAAGGGTGCTGGAAGCTGTTGCTAGGCCGTTGCTAGGGCGGACACATAGGTTGCTATGCTGGTTGCTACGTTGATCATGTTGGTTGCTGTGTTCATTGCCAGATCATCATTGTTGGAGTAGTTCCTAGGACATTACAAGGATGCTGGAAGCTGTTGCTAGGCAGTTGCTAGGGCGGACATGTCGGTTGCTATGCTGGTTGCCATGTTGATCATGTTGGGTGCTAAGTTGAGTGGTTGGTCATCATCGTGGGGGTGGTTCCCGGGACGCAGCTTGAGTGTTTGAGGTAGTTGCTAGGCCGTTGCTAGGGCGGATATAGCGGTTGCCATGTTGGTTGACAGGTCATCAATGTGGAAGTTGATGCATAGGCAGGGTTTCCCCAGGTTTGACCACCACAAATTTAAGACTTTTTTAAGACCTTTTTAAGACCACTTCAAAGAAAATTAAGACCTGAGCGGCCCAAAATCGCAATCGGCGTGTAACTGAATTTGGATATAGTGCGAATGGCTGGAACTTACAGAACTTACAGAAACACAGTGGGCTGACCAAACATTACCTAGAGTTTAACATGGCAAGCCTACAGCGGTTTAAACCACATCAATATTGATGTAATCTAGGGTAAGGTCAGGTCTTATTAATATAATGTTTGTTAACTACTTTTTTTTAAAGACAGAAACAAAAAGGTAAAGTTTAGCTAACTACACCAACACTGACCTCCTGGAGGTCACAGACCCCACTTTTGAATATTTTCCCCTATTTTTCTAGTCAGAAAGGTGACATTTCATGTAGCTATAGGCCTAAATACAAAAATCCCGGCCTGACAATTCTGTTCTTTGATCATGACTGGCTACACAGTTTAACCTGCCCTTTCCCTTATTTAATTAAGGTAGCCTAACTATAATCATAATCATTTTCTTTATAGTAATATAATCATTGCTATTTTACTCTTTTCTTGTAGTTTTTATACTACATATTTGTATATCTGAATACTGCCATTCATACTGGCCTACGGCAAGTAGCTGAATCTGTTGACATTTTTGCTGCTGCCACTTTAAATTTAGCTTACACTTCTAAGATAAACTATATACTTGGAGGACTGATCTGAAATCCCAAATTAGCTTATTTATAAAGCTCACATATTGGTGCAATATGACTGCACTGCAGCCCATGGCCATAGCCAGCATTTTGAAATTACTGAGGTCCTACATAAGAGACCTACTGAAATAGTGTTTGAACTAATCTTTGAACTTCCCCTGCTCATAGGCTACTGAATTTGCTAACCTCACTTATTGTATTAGATAAACTATTATATGCATAGCTGCCATAGTAAAGGGAAAGGTTTGAGACACTCCAAACCCCCTCTCCCTTTGCATTCTCCCACCAGTTGGGTGAGACTTCAGCACCACCTAAAATGAGGGTGCTCCATTTCTGAAATTGGGTGATAGAAAACTTCAAAGTGATCTCACAGCAATCTCTGAAATGAACACAGTTCTTAAAAATGCAATGGTGGGAGCACATCATGATAGACTTTTTTTCTGATGGAAATACAAAAATTACACCCACTGAAAGTCAATGAGACACAGCTCCTCTTTCCTTCCTAATACATAATAGCCTGACACGTCAGACTATATCATAAGAATGTATAGTCTGAAGACCACTGATAGACTGTACCTCAATGGAGGGGCGGGTGATTGCGTTGTCTTTCAAACTGCCTCTCCACGTAATAGGCTAGCGTTCCGGCCATTGGTACCAGCTGGTATATCAAACTTTTCCCGTAGCCCGTCGGTAACACGGCAAAGACATCTTTTTCAGAACGAAAAACTTCAGTGCACTTTCTTGTTTCACTTTCAAAGAAAATGACAAGTGCAATTCGTCCAAGACTAAAGCCAAAGACGATTCCGCTCTGGTTTGAGCAGGGCTGTCGTCATCGTACAAAGCCCGCCTTACGATTTCCTGTATACATACCGCGCTGTGATTGGTTATCCGCCTCCAGAGGAAGGCTAAAACGGGTTTCTATCAGTGGCCTCTAGACGTACCTCTGTGCGAATTCAAATTTGCTACCACTAGGGGTACGTCTAGAGTCTAGGCTAAATACATAACTGAGCAATGCTGAATATGCAGCTGTATCTTTTTAGCACAGAATTCTTTAGGCTATTTATGATTTTGTGACAACAGTGTAACCTGCCACTGATTGTGTTTAGAGAAAATATATTTAACTTCAGTGAATGAGTTGTGTCCAGTGGATGTGATTTAAGTGCTCCAATCATTTAGTCTACAATAATGTGCTCCCACAACAGATTGCAGTTTTAAAAATTGTGTTCATTTCACAGGTTTCAATGAGATTGAAAACTTGAAAATTTATCTCTGCAAATTATAGGTCTACATTATAATGTGTAATCTAGCAAGTTCAGCCTTTAACACTAGATACCTAGCATACCTTGCCTAAATATAGGCGATCTTTACACTGAAATTAAACCCTCTCATTCACTAGCAAGTACGTTACCAATGATACCAATGGATAGATCTGGTTGTCTAGTTTAATTTAATACCAAATACCTCGATTGTAAGAGGTATCATGCCCATTTAAAGCTTCCGAAAGACAATGAAGCAAAACCGGAGATGTGTTTTGCGGCACTAACGCGCGCAAAAGGGTTAATTAATTGGCGCGTCTGAAGAATGTTTAACTTATTTTCGGCTCGAAAAAATGACCAAGGTCCGGACCTCGGTGTCATTGTAGCTACGGCCATGCTGCAGCCCATGGCCAAATGCTACAGCAATGTTGTTTTATCTTTTGGAATTCAGTTTTGGTTGCATTTATCTATATCAAGGATATAAGCATTTTGTATTAACAGGCAAACATCTGGATTAAGCCAATTTGCTAATTTTGTTGTAGGCTACTATCATTGAATTTGCGTGATAGCCTGTGTGGCATAATAAACCATGCAGCCACCACACATTAAACTGCAGTGTGCTCTTGGTGCGTTAAAAAAAGGACGCCCAAAGAAAACACGGTCAACTTTTCCAACTGAAATAACATTGAGCAAACACAAGATAGCTGGCAAATATCTTACAGATTGTCGTTTAGCTACTAACATTATGATTAACTTCATTCATAATCTCAGTTTTTCATATCCCACCAAGACCGTTTACCTTCCCAATGAGGCTGATAACCTGACGCGCTCAAGACAGATAGAGGGAAGGAGGGGACTGCTGCTGCTGCCGTGTTTTCACTTGATACAATGACGCGAATACACGATGCTAGGCGCTCACTGGTAGCGCTTTAAAGCCTGTTTAAAAATTACTGTCGGCACAAAGTTTGCAAATTCTATGCCGCTGCATTCCGGTTGAATATGAAAGTAGTACATTTATTATATTTAAGACTTTCATTTTGAAAATTAAGACTTTGCCACGGAATTTAAGACTTTTTAAGGCCTTAATTTTGGAACATTTTATTTAAGACTTTTTTAAGACTTTTAAGACCCCGCGGCTACCCTGATAGGATGATGGTTGCAATTAAAGTTGGCAAAGGAAAAAGTTGCTTAAAGTTGAATTGTATGATAGTTGGATGGATGTTGCTTGTTAAAATAGTTAAATTAGTTGAAAAAGTTGGACGCAGCCTTCGGCTGCGTCATGAGTGTACATTGTGGATAAGTACATAAAAAGTTGCTTACTGTAAAGTTGCTTAAAAATGTTGAAATAGTTGATTTAATACAGCTGATAATAGTTTCTAGTTGACATAGAATTCTCATGGATCCTAAAGTTCCGACTGCCAGCAGGACCAGTGGAATGTTTACACTACAGTGGCTAAGGTTACAACAATGGGAAATAGAATGCTGAAAGTTCCACCATTCATTTCAATGGGACTTTTGACGCTCGTTTATCGCCGATAACGCAAAAACCGTAAACGATAGAAAAAAGTTTCGATTTAGCTCAAGTCACCAAAAGTAGACCTACGCAACGGTAGTTGAATGAAGTTGCTACGTTGCATAGTTTAAGCTGAATTAAGCGCACAAAAACGTTGTGGAATAATAAAAATAAAAATAAAAAGTTTCCGAATAACAATATAGTGCATTGCTTTGCATGCACTATAATAAGAAGCCAGGAGATAACAATATAGTGCATTGCTTTGCATGCAGCGTCTCATCTAAAACGCCCAGTCCTCACTAAACCGCCCTCACACAGTACTGCCCCTTACTTCGTCACTGTCAACGTGCTGCGTTGTTATTGAACATCCGGGTTCTCATGTGCTATCGCTTAGCCTGGGGAATATTGAAGTTGCGTTCGATAGATAGGAAAGTGAAAGCGTTTGGCGGCTCGTTTGTATTTTCTCTAGAGTTAGGTTCGTGAAAATGACTCATTCAGATTATAAATGGAGTATTTGCGATATTTAAGTCATGCAAACTGCCTACGGCCAGATTGTTTGATGTCAAACGGAAAAAGAGTTAACAGGACACGTAGGCCTACATCAACCAAATATTTTTCGGTGTATCCCAACGTTATACCAGTGAATACACTCAATGAGGCCCCTTCCTTTATACAGATACTGACTGAAACCGCAGAGCTCATAAGTCACGCGGCACGTCCCTCTACCGAATTGCTACGTTATAGTATGATACCGTTAACACAAAAACAGTTTTATTCCGCCATTGAGAGCATACAGAAAACTTGCACTTCCTAGATCGCATGTTGAACATCACTTAAGCGCTTGGGGTTCACTTCTATGCCGCCCCACCACCATTAGCACACATTGGATGATTAAATAAAACAGAATTGTATCTCTCAAACAGTTTATTTCAAACAAACATGAACAGTGAAGACATATTAAAACACATTTCAGACCCAACATCATAAATAAATAAATAAATAAAATAAAATAAAATAAAGAAATAAAGAATGAATAAAACTGGATTAAAGCTATGGCACAAGGTCAGGAATCAGCTTGGCAGTGTTAAGTTTCTCCTTTTCCCTAGTTTCTCTTCTTCCTTTCTTTTTCAAACTGAACAAATAAAATCCTTAAACTTCAGATATTATTATATTATATTGCAAACATATCCCCCAATCCTCTCAAAAAAAGAAGCATGTCTCAGAACACGAAACAAAAAAAGCCTGAGATATCCCTACCCCCAGTTTTAGAGATAAGAAATTAGAACTTACACCTTGCTCTGTTAAGGATATGGTATTAACTAATTTGCATTAACTTCAAGGATTTCAGGACAATTTGTGGTCAGATACATTGAAACGCTGTGCAGTGAGTTGGGAGACTGGCTGGACTGTGTGTGTGTGTGTGTGTGTGTGTGTGTGTGTGTGTGTGTGCGTGTGTGTGATGTATTTATTAGTGCCAGACAGGGAGTCAGACATCTTCTATGATGATATCCTATTAAAAAACCTATTAAAAAACCCCAGCATTCCCATGTCCAAGCAGAGTGTCTCCTTGATGATGCTCTGCAGGATCTCCTCGGGGAGGACAGGCCTGTCCATCGCTGCCACTTGTTCTGCGGGGCTGGGGAGAGAGAAAGAGAGAATACACCAAATAAAAAATAAATGCAAGGTTTGCTTTGTATGATTTACTGTATGATTTACTGCTTTGGGCAATGGCTTAATATTTAAATATAATAATTTATAATAATAATATTTAAGCTGGGGGGGGGGGGGGGTGCATACCACCCAATATGTATGAGTAGTGAGGAAATTATGGATACAGTGTATAATGACGTGTTGTTTTTGGTCCAAAGCCAACCACTTTGCACTGCTCTCACACATGCCATTAGCAAGACCTGTAGCAAATTGAAGTCAGTCAGATTAGTGGTTCAGGAGTTACACAGGGAGGCTACGCTGGATGCATGAAGTGAAAACCACTTCTGCCGTAACAATTAGCTTCCACTGTGATCAACGGAACTGGCTACACCACAGAGGGCAGAGCAGTGAACATGCTAAAAACAAAATAGACAAGTCTTTCATGTGCTCATGATATAAATTCACTCAATGGCAATGTAAAGCATCCTGTGTAGCCTGTGGGTTATGCATGAAATAGACAAACAGGGTAACAGACAGGCCTTCCATGTATTAATAGATAGATGTTGGCAAATGGCAATTAATACCTTTCTCTGCTCAATGCTTCAAGGGTGGGACCAACATGCGTTGATGGCAAGGGCAAGAAAGGTGCTCCAGCTTGTTCTGTTGGGGTACAGAGAGAGAGAGAGAGAGAGAGAGAGAGAGAGGGTGAGGTTTAACTACCATCTTCATGAGCAGAGAGGAAATTACTCAAAGTTTCTTTTGTATAACTTATTACTATGTGGTAGAGTGGTAAAGTACAGTCTCTAATGGCAAAGTACATTCTTTAATACCTTTCTCTGCTCAATGCTTCAAGGGTGGGACCAACATGCGTTGATGGCGAGGGCAAGAAAGGTGTTCCAGCTTGTTCTGTTGGGGTACAGAAAGAGAGAGAGGATGACGTTTAACTACCATCTTCATGAGCAGCCAATATGAGCAGAGAGGAAATTACTCAAAGTTTCTTTTGTATAACTTATTACTATGTGGTAGAGTGGTAAAGTACAGTCTCTAATGGCAAAGAACATTCTTTAATACCTTTCTCTGCTCAATGCTTCAAGGGTGGGACCAACATGCGTTGATGGCGAGGGCAAGAAAGGTGTTCCAGCTTGTTCTGTTGGGGTACAGAAACAGAGAGGGTGACGTTGAACTACCATCTTCATGAGCAGCCAATATGAGCAGAGAGGAAATTACTCAAAGTTTCTTTTGTATAACTTATTACTATGTGGTAGAGTGGTAAAGTACAGTCTCTAATGGCAAAGTACATTCTTTAATACCTTTCTCTGCTCAATGCTTCAAGGGTGGGACCAACATGCGTTGATGGCGAGATACCTCTCCCTGCATGCAGCCTCCAGGGTTTGGCTGACAGGTGCCACAGATGCGCTACCTTGACCTGTAGGGCTACAGGAAAGAGGGGGAGGGGGGGGGGGTGCATGTCAACCTGTACAGTAAAGACATGATTTAAAAATGATCTATTCAGGACCAATTTATACTTTCGGTTTGCACTAGGTTTAGGCTCACATTTTTCGTCACAGAGCTCCTCCTTGCAGGCGTCCTTTAACCAAAAGCTTCAGAAAAGCATTCACAAAAACACCAGTTAACAACTTGTTGTTTCAATACAATGGCACAATGCCAACCTAGCTAGCATGCGTTTGGGGAAAAGACCCAAGGACCGGCCGTTATGCCCCTTCGTTTCCTGGGCTTGAGTTCGCATTTTAACCAATAAGAGCTCCCCCTACAGCTCCCAAAAACTGTGCCGTTTTCATCACAATGACCTTAAGCTGTTAAATAAAGGTAAATTGAGCTAATAATGTTGCATAGTTCCCTTTTAAAGATCTCCATAGCTTTTTACAATGTTACAGTACTAGCAATGTACAGAGATGTAGTCATTTCCTTCCATAGCTTAGTGTATATGGTAAATGTTAAATGTAGGCTCCAGATAGGATGGCTGGAATATTAAAAACCTTATATTCCACTACATATTATTTTAAGATTCGCAACACTCACCTCCCCAAATCACACGTCTTCTCCAGTGTGGCCGACATTGCATACTAAAAAACAAATAAACAAACAACAAAATCAGGACCGGTTAGTTGGTCTGCAAACACAATATCAGTAATCATTTTGTAAAGTATTGTATCTCACCATCAGCATAAATACCCCACAACTGTTGCTTTGGTACTGGCAAGATGCACCCTGAAATTGTGAAATAAGAACGCAATGTCTTAACAATGATTCTCATTAAATGATGGCTGTATACAGCTCTCCACCCTCAATAGCTTTGATTATGTCTTCAAATGACAGTTAACAATCAAGAAGCCTGACTAAGTGGCAGTGTAAGCAGCTTGACTAAATGCACTGATTTGCAGTCACACATTTTTATCTCAATAGAAGGCATGGATTAGCTGTCTATAAACAGTAATGGGCAATAATGCCTCAAACATTCCACCAAGACTTAAAATGTCACGCTAACTTATATTGCCTCGGTTTCATGTACTCGCTTGAAATGATGACATGGAGATGAGAGGATGTGTTCAACTATTTACATATTAGCCTACATAACCCAAACAATTCATAGCATATTTTATTGATTCAGGTTTTATATGTGTGGACAGGTCCATGGCGCCGTTGTTCTAAAAGCGAGCTAAAAATCTAACAACGTTAGCCTACTAGCTTCTCAATCGTATCGTATTTCGATTGCATTTTCAAATAAATGTTTTGTTTTGCACTCTAATTCTTTCTTCTAGCTAGCGTTAGCTCCCAAGTGTAGATCACATACAGTATGACGAGAGAAGAGAGCACGGTCTGGCACGGCGCTAACGTTAGCTGCTAACTAGCTATGTCTGTCAGTCGAATTAAGATGACAACCTTAATGTCAGTAACCTGCCTCCCGTGCAGATGGATGAATTGAATACACGAGTGTCTGCGAAAGCTAGACTACAATGTCAGTGCATGTTATCGGAATAAAAAAGTATAGCCAACTTACCAACATAATCTTCCTGGCAAGATGTCACCATCGCTGAACACTAGTAGAGCGGCGTGCACCGTAGATAGCCTTCTTCTGGAATGAGAATGACATCATACCCAGTGTCCCTTGCGAAATTGTTCACGATTGGCCGGCAAATGTTGGGAATAACGCCCATATGGGCGTGCTCGTAATAAGGCGGCACCGTCAATACT